>CABFWO010003075.1:35861-83466 GCA_902155825.1 Timema genevievae | reverse complement strand
ATATATTCACTAATATTGTTATGTTTCATAATAAATATATATTATTTTTCTCTCAAATATTTTTCTTAATATTAGTTAATAAGTCATAACTCTTAGATAGTCTCGTCCTCTTCCCCTGATATATTTTTTATATATCTATTCAGCTAGTGATATTGATGAGAGAGTTCATGATAACACAAAATGATGTATAGGTCAGAGAGACAGGCCTATTCGTCACATATTGTTCTATCGGCTTTACTGCAAATATCATTTGTTGTATTTTTTTTATTTTGCATTCTGTTTAAATTTGTGCACCAGCCTTTGTCTATGGGAGGACAAGGGGGTGGTACAGTATGTAGTGGTATTTTATTTATTGATTGATTTATTATTATTTGTTAGGTATTTTTTTTAAAACACACACTGCTAATATTGTTTATAGGAAATATTAATTAATAATAATATTCCCTATTTCTGGTACAGTGTATTTCCATTGCCAAGGTACAGATGCTCGAGGAGAAAGAAAATAGTTGGCCAAATAATTCCTTAAAGTAGCCGCTGAAGAACTGTCATGTATTACAAATTGTCTTGTCATGTTGATAGTTACTCCCACCATCTCGTTATCTTCTGCCGTATCTGGTGGCCCGTAATCAATCCCCTCTCGTTTACGTACCTAGTTGTGGATGACGCAAGCAGCTTTTACAATGGTATTCACTGTTCCTACTTTTCGACATCGTATGGGCCCATTTAATACCGTGAACTTTTCTGCTGCCATTCCAAAGGCGCATTCAATAGTTTTCCTTCCCCGGCTCAATCTGTAATTGAAAATCCTTTTTTTTTCCCCCATATGGTCTCATTACATTGCGTGACAATGGGAACACTTCATCTCCCACAAAGTAGTAAGGACATGGACGGTTTGTTTCATCGTATCTCAACGGGGAAGGCGAAGGAATGTCAAAACCCCCATGGGTCATCCATAATTTCATTGCACTGGCGTTGAAAATACCTCCATCACTGTTTCGTCCGGCGTGACCTGGTTCAATCACTGTGAAAAGCCCCTCTGCATCACAGCACGCCATTAGGACGGTAGAGTGGTATAAATTGTAGTTGTGATTTAGAAATTTCTCTATTTTGGTGTGCTTCCCGTCCACACCCTCGATGCAGTTTGGAAGGTTCCATATCATCTCAAAGCGATCAGCAATTATTTTCCATTGATCTTCTATAGGTACCGGCATATACATTTTATTCAATACGTTCCAGATTATTTAAGTAGGGTATTTAACAATAGCTCCGATTGTGGTCTCACCTCTTGCAAAAAATATAAATAAAGTGACACAAATGTACATCTTTTTGCAAAGTACCTGTAAAATAAAGTAAATAAATCAAATATAAAAATGAAAAACATAAATAAATATTATTTTAGTTTTATTTTAGTGCTATTATATTTTAACATAATATGTAACTGTATTCATTTCATTGATTTCAGCGACTGAGTGCAAAGAGAAGTGGCGTAATCTTCGTACAGTTTTTATACTTAAACTGAAATCTCCGCCAAGTGGATCCAGAAGAAAGGAAAAGGCATACTATTTGGTAGATGCCATGCAATTTTTGGTGCCATTCATAAAAGCGTTGGATCCTCCCTCATCCGGAAATTTGCCACAAATATCACTGCACAAAATGACAGACGAAATATTTGAAAATTCAAAAAGATGTGATGATGATAGTGGCTCTATGGAGGATCAATCGACATAGTGCAGTCCTCACAAGCATCATCGCCACCCACCCCCACCACCACCACCTCTGATAAAAGCACTATACACCTTCTCCCCAGCATCGCCTGAGAGAACAGTACTGCCTCAACCAACTCGAGCTAAGAAAAGCTTGAATGTCAGGAATAAATCAGCAGTGGACGCAGATAAATGTGTGGCTGAATATTTCAAAGCCAAAAAAAGCAATACTGGAAACAACTGCTAACGTAGAAGCTACTAGCGCTCACAAAATTGAAAGGAAAGAGACTCTCAAAATGTTTCTACTGAGCTTGATACCTGAAATAGAAGAATTTACTGATTCTCAAATTAAACTATTCAAATGCAAAATTGTCAGCGCTATATCAGCGTTTATATCAACCCCATCACTGCTCCACTCTTCACCATTTATCACAATGGGCTCACAACAGTCGAATTCAATGCATACCTCTGAACCTTCACATACCTCTGCAATTTATCCGGTTTCAGAGTCATTACAGGAACAAGCATCGCCAGCACATCAGTTTTGTACAGACTTTGCAGCTTTGCAGAGTCTCTCAACTCTAACTATTATAAAATGTGAAAATTTGACTTCAACCATAGTTCTTAAGATATGAACAGCAGTGTATATTTCTTAGTTTTTTATTGTATTTTTTATTTATTTAAGTTGGACTTTTGTAATTATGTGTTTGAACCAAAATAATGCGTGATAAATAAAGCTTACCTCAGAGTTATTAATATTCTTTCTTCTGCAATCACACACTTTCTCATATTTGTGTCCATCTTCTATATGGTAGGAAAAACCATCTTTACCAATTCCAGGTAATAATCTTTGGACATTCTGTAAAATGCTATAAACTTAGTGTCTGTTTGATTCAATTGTTCTGCTGCTACGAACAGCCTGCACTTGATATTTCTCTATACATCAGGATGGTGCCAATATTCCCTTCATACTGCTCTTCGTAGTCTGCGGTATTGATAATAGTCAACTATGTCTTCTTTATCTGAACTACTACTTGACACGTTGACAAAACTAGCTTCAAGAATATATACTAAACGTGTTTCCATCGCAACACTCTATATTACTATGCACTATGAAACTTTTGACTGACCCAGACTCAGTCGCGTTTGTGTGCGGACGAAGAAAATCAATCAATTGCAAACCGGTTGCACAATAGTCTGATGTGCAACCGGTTTGAAACTCGAGTTGCTAAACAGTCGACCATATAGTACATTATTTTAGTTCGCAATATGCTTTTTAAAGTATAACTTTTAGCTAAAATATATTGGTACGTGTGAATACAAAACTAAGAAAGATGTTATAAACATTTACTTTGAGATTTCAGGTAAAGTGAAAACAAAATTAATTACTAATTATATTGGATCTAAAATAATGTCACTGCCTCCGTCTTGTACCTGTAAATGTGGGCCTGGACTTTGTCAGGGCGTGTTATGGCCAAGGTTAAGGTGGAGGTGATTGTGTTTACTTGTGTGGGTTCGTGATTGACGTTATAATTGGTTTTTAAAAAGGTTTATTAGTATTACTATGTAAATTAGAAATGTTATGTGGATAATTATATATGAATGAAAGAACTTAAAAAATATCCGAAAGCTTATGACAAAACGAGGTGTTGCTAGGATAACCAATAGCATGTCTGACACCTAGGTAGTCCCTACACGGTCTCCGAACCACGGTAACTTGGGCTCAAGCGGTAACCCTCTTCTACGAATAATTATGGACAGGCGTCCTAGCCTGCGTAGTCCTGAATTGGGCAGAATGACCCCTAAACTGCGATGAAGTTTATTCAGCCCCGATGGTTGAATCTCCTACATTTTATCCTGGCTTCTGGCCTGATTTATGACTAAAGAATGCTGACAATGTTTATGTGGTCAGCTCCTCTATTTGTTTACAAGCTAATCACAACAACCTGCAACACTCATTTTGTCATTCGCAATCCACAACATACAATACTATACAAATATTCCTTTCAAATTAGGTCATGCGGTTACATTAGCATAATTGAGAAAATTTAGATTTTTTTAAATTTGAAGAATTAAAAATTAGAATAATCTAAGGACCAAAAATATGAACTGTTTATAAAGTGTTTGTGACTGACGGATGCAATCAAAATGAAAAAATGAGTAGTAATTTGTTATATTTGGACAAGGAATATACAATGGAGTTTTTAAAGTGAAAATTAATATTATATTAGTGTTTAAGAAATTATTAACTCAATTATTAATTCAAATAATAGGCCTAGGTAAGTTCTTAATAAAGTTACACAATTTAAGTATATAGGAAATATTTAACTTGAATTAGTCAATAAAATTTAAGATAAATTTCCTGAAATGAAGATAATAATATATATTCATATATACATGATCTAGTGCAAAGGTTCCAAAAATGTGTTCTTTGCAAAGATATTGTAAAGAAAAATAGAGAAACTAGAGGTGACAAGATCTCAAAATTGTGAATTTGTGCTGCCATGAACTGTGTATAGGTAAGTAATGGATATAAATTATCAAGCTCCTGCAGCGTGCTGTGAAGTAGTGTAGGTATTAATTAAAATAGAGCGTAAGTACATAACCTCAGTCAGCTTTGCCCACCCGCACCTTCTCGGAACCATGCAAAACATCTCGAACGTCATTGAAGCACATAGACTGCCCGTGGTGAAAAAAGATAGAGACACTCGATGGTTCCAACTAACCCCTACTTTGGAAGTTTCTATTGCATATTGAAACCTCGTGTTTCTTTTTCACCTTCAGTCAACTGCAGTTCAGTCAGTATTCCGTCAAGAGTCAAAACAAATCAGTCGCAGTGCGGTATTATTTATTTATGAGTGGCTTTAGTGTGTGCTTTTCAAATTTAGTTTTTTTAAAAACTATTATGTTGATACATGATTTTAGATCATCAGTTTTGAGGACGAAACAACTACACTTACAGGTTTTTTGAAGCACCTATGTAGTAATTTTGAAAATATAATTGATATTATTTTCATAGATCACTGTCTAAACTTTGTATCCTTGAAAAAAAATCAAAACCTCCATCACAGAACCTCCAATAACTTTGGACGCAACAAAAGCTAACAGGCTATGTCTAAATATTATGTAAGATGCAATTTATTTTTTAAACTTTGAATAAAGTTAGTCTTTGAGGAAGGTGAGACTGTTCACGCAGCATAAAAGGCAATGGAATTTTTAAAATATATGAACTGGTAATTGCAATTTTTGATATTTAGAGCTTTTTATGCGTAAATGTGCATCTCTAGCAGTATACGTACCCATTATTTAGAAATTCAATTATTGGGAAGGTGGTTCGCCATAAGCATCCCTGTTATTTTGCCAGGGAATTTTAATCTGTCCGTTATAAAGAATAATTCACTATTGAGAGGTGTCCGCTAAGGGAGATTTCACTTTACTAGTTGGATGTATGAGAGTGATAAGATAACTAATGATATCTCTTATTGTCATTGTTTTATAAGTCTAGAATGGATGTTGCACTCTGGTAATGAGACTCTTCTAGAATTAACTTTCAAAGAGTCTTATGGGCAAATCATTTTTCATACTACCAGTTCAAAAATGAATAAAAAATCTCTGAATATTTTGCAATATCACTTATGTATTAACGGCATGAATTGACACGATGTTTATCCCAAAATAATGTAGTAGAGTCCTTCAATGTGCACTCCTTACATTTTACTAGAGTTCCGTACCAGCTTGGTGTTGGGTGAGCTCGCCCCGTGTTCTATGCGTTTTGAATCAGATGTTATTGAATGACAAGTCCTCATTACGGTAACTCCCTGTGCAGCCTTGAGTTGGTTCATTTTAAGCCCAGCCAGCTTTGACAACCCCGTCTTCCAATTTTAACAATCCCACCCCTTTCCCTTTCCATTATTGTATCTTTCTCTTTATTTAAAAAGAGAGGAATGTAAAATATTCAAATGGTACCTTATCTTGCCTTATGGCAGCGCCACTATCGTACTAGCGCTTTCTCTTGCCGAGATATGGAACTAGAGGAAGTAATTTATAGTCTGGAAGTCCTTTTTTCCTATAAGAATCCTTCATGTAGTAATATTCTGATAAGAAAAAAGACCTCCCAGACAGACATAAGTCCAAATTTTGTTGGTTTTCATAGACTTTTTAACATTGCTTGGTGACTTCTATTATATATATATATATATATATAATTTTAATTTTAAATTATTTTGATCAGTAAAATTAACTTAAATTGGATACTAATAGTTTTAAATAAAGTAAACTAAACTTACTAACAGCTTAAAGTTAATTTACTTTTTAAAATACTAATTTTACGGATCAAAATACTAATTTTACTGATCAAAATACTTTAAAATTAAAATTAAATATTTTATAAAGTAAATTAATTTTAACCAGGAAAAGGAATATTATTTAATTTCATATAAAGGGTATGAACCTATTAGCTTAAGTTTAGCTTAGTATATATATATATATATATATATATATATATATATATANTATATATATATATATATATATATACATTTAACGCCCAGCACGTGGCTGTGTTGTTGACCGGTCTCAACGCAGTGTTGCCAAACTACATTATTCTGACCTGTAACTAGGGGTGTGGTATCGAAAAAAAGTATCGATACTGTACTCATTAAAAGTATCGGTATAGAAATTTTAATCTGGAAAAACGTTTTTTTATCTAGTAATAATAATTTCAGCTTTTGCGTCATAATTGTATTTTCATATTTATTTAAACATTAAAAACTATAATGATTTTTAATATTTTATAATGCATTTTTAAAGATTCTGATTTGGTATTCAACTTCTTAATAAACTTCCATAATTCACTTCTGGGAGGTGCCACTTTTTAACTACATTCGTCGTTTATATACTCTATCAATATAGATTATTAACTCTTGACATAGAATATAAAAGTGGACGCCCTCCCCTGCTTCATCTGCTTAAACAACGCACATAAAACCTTCTGCTTTGTCTGATTGGGGCACCATTTACTTGACTGAGTTCGTTGAGTTCCACATAAGCTTCTTTTGTTTAGTTTCTGATGACCATGCTCATTGCTAAAGGAGTACCACTCGCATGTTGCCAGGTCAGGCATCAGGCTGTATTGATAAACAAAGGTGAAAGAACACCTATGAATTATGATGAGCTAAGAGAGATTGAATGCTAGAGTTGCTTCTTGCTTGTCATGCAGAGAATGAGTGAGAGTTAATGAATTGTGACATTTGTTCTTCCTTCACAGTCCACTCGAGTAAACATACTATCCTAGCATGAGTGAAGATAATAATTTTTTTTTTATTTTGGTACCGATACAATATCAAAAGTATCGGGAAAAGGGTATCGAGTACAAAAATACTAGTATCGAATGGAAGATATTGATACTATTAGAGCATCGATACTTTTTTCACATCCCTACCTGTAACTACTAAACACGGCCATGGCTATATAGACGGCCTCTAAGAAAATATCACCGTTAAAGAGCATTTGAAGAATATATTTAATTTATAGGACAAAGCATGAATACAACAATAAATATAAGTAGGTCAGTAAGTAAGCTAGTTCAGAGTTTAAACTCTATAAGAAATATCAGGCCAAATTAGACCAAAAAGAGTTTCATTGGTAACCATATCAATGACGATTTAAATGCGGGGAATAAAATGGGGGGATTACCGACTTCATTCACACGTGATGAAACAATTTATTGAAATGAGGATGTCATTAATAATATTACTATGATAAGATTACTATAAGATTAGTCATACCTGAGAAGAGCTTTGAAGTTGAGATTGACATCCACCTTGTTGCAGAGCACGTAGGCAATTCTCTCTAGCAGACCAATCATCTTCTCATCAGTTGAGTAAAACTGGGAGAGCACCCAGATCATGTGAAGTCCATCCATCATAGAGGGAAGGATGTCTGTAATCGTGCGGAAGTCCGTGGCATTTGAGATCGTCTAGAAATAAAGAAATGATGATCTGCGTTAACCATAATAAAAAAATGGATGACGTCAAGCTTGAACCTTGAACCTTGAACCTGAGACCAATATGCAAATAATAAAAATAGTAATACAACCCGTTTCTGTACCATTTATTTATTGGTAGATGTTATTAGTTGTTTATTTAAATAATATAATATAGCTAGTATATTTAATCTCACTTCATTTGTTAACAAGATGGCGAGATTCAAGCAAACCGCTATATTGCGCTTAGAAATTAATTAAATAATAACGAATTTAATATATTCATTAAATAATTCTCTACATACTTTGAAGAGATGTTCCACCTTGAAGAGGAGGGGGTGAGTTTGAATCATAATATAATGATGAGTTAGCAGAAGAGGAAGGAGTGGGTCCCACTTGAAAAGAGGATGAAACAGAAAAAAAAATCACCGAGTTCGGACGAACTAGCTGTAGAAATGATGACTACAGCAGAAGAAGGAATACAGGATGCTGATAGTGATAGGAAAGGAGAACAAAATAATCAGAAACTGGAAGAAGGGAAGTTATATCATCAATTTTAAAGCGATGTATTAGCTATACGCTGATGTACCACCCTATGAAAATGAAGGATGGTAGGGAAAGGAACGGCGCTGATTTAAGGAACAGAGGTCTACAACAGACTTGATCTTCATTGATGGAAAGAAGGTATGAATTTGGAAAGGACTTTGTAATGGTATTTATGAATGTGGAGCAGGCATATGATAGTGTGGAGATTAAAATAAAGTCTGGAAAGTGGTGGAAGAGGCTGGAATGTGAGTAAAGAGTATGCACTGTATGAGGATAGCATCAGTTGTGTTTAAATATAGAAGAATTGGATGGAGTGGTTTCAAATTCAAAATGGAATGAATCGTGATTGAGGTGTAGGGTGGAAGTAGAGTGGATCTAACAAGAGGAGGGCACCAGGGTAGTTATTCTTTATGTGTTAAGAGATCCGCTATGGAGAAGAGAGGGTCCCTTGAAATGTAATAAAGTGCTGTACAGGGTGAACTTTGTACTCATGGTCACATATGCAGCAGAAACATGGACATATAAAGTAAGTGCGACTAGGAAAGTGTTAACGTTAAACATGTTTATTAAATTTGAGCTTATATATAAAGCCCAATGTGTGTGTGTGTGTGTGTGTGTGTGTGTGTGTGTGTGTGTGGAGGGGGGTATTAAACAGGGCCTATAATATGGAACCAGCCTAGTAATGACAAAATTGAATTCAAATCTAATCAACGCAACAATTTTAACAGGTTCCTCTCAAGGGAATGTGTGTTTAATATCAACAATCAATTAGGACCCTGCAGAACGTGACATCCCTTTTACTTTGAGACAGAGACAGTTTCCAGTTAAACTAGAGTTCTCAATGACTAGTAATAAGTTACGAGGTCAAGCCTAGGATAGGCTTGGTATTTATCTGTCCAAGCTAGTTTTCAGCCATGGCCAATTAAAAGTGGCCATCTTAACAATTATTTGGGCCTACTTTCCACTTGGCTCTATGCAGTGATCTGTAGTTTGACTGTAGCCTAAGCAAATGTTTTGGAGCTATATCCAAGCAAGGTTCCATTACAATAGGTTTGACTCAACTCTATATTATCTACGAGTATAATGTACATAATTATGTGATATTGTTCATAATAGACTATCTTTCCTCTCTTTAAAATATATAGAAACAAATCATGTTCGTGGTTTTATAAATATGTTAACTAACCATAGCAAGCAATAAAATGCTATGTGCTAGTAAAAAGTTTGATTGGTTTTAGAATATGACCTGAGTTTTTATTTTGTGGAATTATTAAGGGAATATTCAAAGAGTCTTTCACTTTTATACGGGGGTGGAGCGTGATTTTTATTTTTTGGTGGGGCTGGGTCAAGGCTTACCGATAATGATTTTTTTCTCACCATGTGTTAACATAATAAAATAAATTCATTTTTAAGTATTCCTCATTTTTTTAAATCACTAGAATTACTATATCACTAAACAACTCTACAAACAGATATAATAAAAGAATAAAAGTTTTGAATTAAACTTATCATGTGATGATATTACTTGTACAAAAGTTGGGCGCGTCTGTCTCTCAAAGACAGTTCATGAGTACCACAGTATTATAACCATTCTATTAATCTGCCTAACATATGCCTATTTTTTACACTTGTTCATTGTGTTTTTGGACTGAAATTTTGAGCACGGAATCTATCTTTGATGCACTTTTACTGTCTCGAATGTTTTAAACTTAAATGTATTTTCCAAATGAATTCCATATTCCTCAGATTTTTTAATTCCTTTACTTAAATACTTAAGATTCTAACAGCCAACCATTGTCCAAAATCCTTACCACAAATGAATAAACAATAAAACAAAATAAGATGTTTTTCTTCACTCACAGTTAACTACATATTGTTTACCAAACAAAGAATTAGAAAAAGTTTTTTTTTCTTGCCATCCACCTGCTTAAATTTAAAGTCATTAGGCTGGTGTGTTCCTAACCATTTAACATCAAGATTGTTACCACCCCTTTACTCCTTATTTCTTTTTGTAACGTTCTTGCATCCCCAAAGCGATCCGTCGTGCTCTACTCCCCTTCAACCCTTCACTGTTCAACCCCTCAGGGGCTAAGGTCACTAGCCAAGCATCCCCCTCCCTTTCTTCGTGGCCACACGATAGCAAGCCGAGTCCTCTCTAACCACCCAACTAGGGGGAATAAAAAGAGCAGATGGACAGCTAGCTGGATCAGTCGCCCGTTGTACAGCTCCGCGCTAGTCAACAGCCCCTCGGAGACATAAACCACAGTTCGATGTTCGCTTGTATTTTCTTTTCTCGCCTAAATGTCCCAACATAACCTCCCTTCCTTCCCGGCTCACCGCGGTAACTCACCGAACTTTCCTTCCTGCTCGGTTCGCCGCGGTAACTCGCCGAACCTTCCTTCCTGCCCGATTCACCGCGGTAACTCTCCGAACCTTCCTTCCTACCCAGTTCACCGCGGTAACTCGCCGAACCTTCCTTCCTGCCCAGTTCACCGTGGTAACTCGCCGAACTTTCCGTCCTACTTAGTTCACCACGGTAGCTTGCCGAACCTTCCTTCCTGCTCGGTTCACCGACGTAACTCACCGAACCTTCCTTCCTGCCCAGTTCACCACGGTAGCTTGCCGAACCTTCCTTCCTGCCCGATTCACCACGGTAACTCGCCGAACCTTCCTTCCTGCTCGGTTCACCGACGTAACTCACCGAACCTTCCTTCCTGCCCGGTTCACCGCGGTAACTCGCCGAACCATCCTTCCTACCCGGTTCACCGTGGCAACTCGGCGAAACTTCCTTCCTGCTTGGTTCACCGTGGTAGCTCGCCGAACCCTCCCTCCACGTTTCCTTCCTACCACCCTCAAATGGGCCCTAGCAAAAAGGGCTACACCNCCCGCACCTCGCCGCTACCGAGGAACTCTATCTCCCTTTCCAGCTCCCCCCAAAACAAGGAACCCAACATCCCCTCTCCCTACACATCAGCCCCACCACCCGAAACTACCTTGACTCCTTCCGCCAACCGACCCCCTTGTCACCTTTTTCTCAAACCCGGCCAGCCTACCACCTTCAACCCATATCCACTCCCTCCAGAGCCTACCAGTTCTCCCCCACATCTATCCCGT
Source organism: Timema genevievae (assembly GCA_902155825.1). Classification (NCBI taxonomy): domain Eukaryota; kingdom Metazoa; phylum Arthropoda; class Insecta; order Phasmatodea; family Timematidae; genus Timema; species Timema genevievae. Next base: position 72,120 of record CABFWO010003075.1, on the reverse strand, counting down.
ACACCAATTAGGGAGACCCGCGGGCAACAAAGGCAACCCAATCCAACATCGTTCCAACGAAACAATCCCCGGGGGGGTCATCAGGAAACTAGCGGAGCTCTTCTAGACCCAGCACCCAAATCCAGAGGGTACGGGAGTACCATTAACAATCGGGGATGTCGATAAGTTTTTCTTATAGTTTTAATGACTAAAACAAAGTTTTAAGTAGAGAATATACTCTATTCATTTTAATTAATCATTTTCACGCGTCATCTTACTTTTTATATCTTATCACATACTATCACACAGACACATAAACGCAAAAACAAACTATAAGCTACTTTCATCTTATAGCGGGCTCACTCAGGCTGGTATCATTCGCTAGTGTAAAGCTGGTACAGGAATAGTAGGGAGAGGGATTGACCTTGAGATACAGCTCACACTGGGTGTGACTTCTCTGATAGGTCCTGTCAGAGCTGGCCATTCCCAGCTTCTATATTCTGTCACTAGAGCGCTGGTACAGTCTTCACCTGACGTTTGGAGCGAGGAATGATTAATTTTGACTTAATACTGATTAACGAATCCAATAATTCACTGCTTGTAGAGAATGATGTTCCACTTTTTTAATGTTTTTTCCAAGAAAAGAAATAAATAAAATAATTATTTTTATGTTGAAGAATCTTGGTGGCGTTTGGCCCCTGTGGCCTCTAATGACGGCCTTGGATATATATTTACAAGAAACGGTATTCACGTTAAAAGATTGGACCATATAAAATCAACACTGATATTCGTTATAAGGTATTAACTGACCATAAATTGTCTGAAGACAGTGTAGAGGAATTTGACATTGTCCCGAGCTTCTACATAGAGTTTGACAAGGTCAGTACGGTAGTGGTCGAAGCTCTGCGCTATCTGGGAACCGGAGACATCCAATACTGCTAATATTTTCTGGATTGAGTCATCCTTGATCTGCTCGAACAGACCACTGAGTGCACCCTCTCTGTCATGCCAGTGTTCACACTCGTGTGTTGGGCCAGGACCGGGTGCTTGCTGGAAAATGAAGAAAAGAGAAGTTCAGGAAAAATAAAGGGGAATACATAGAGGTTGTTTCATGACCTAGTACTAGGGTAGAGAACAATACAGGACAATACAGGTTATTACATGACCAAGTACTCAGGTAGAGAACAATACAGGGGAATACAAAGAGGTTGTCTTAATAGCTTAGAATAAAAAATAAAAAAATTTACACAATAGTTTAAATATGGGTCGTATTTAAAAAATTATATTTATTCATTAAAAATAAACTCATGAAGATACGTAGATATTTCCCCCACTCCCCCGCGCTCAATGTTAATACCTTTTTACCTGAACAGTTTCCTGAACAGCACATCAAGTGTGGTATTTTTAAAAACGGAATATCATTGATTTTCAATTCGAGTCTACCACCCGATTATTGTGTCTCTTGAAGCCATTTCCTCCACCGCTCAGCGACCGATAGCTTACCTCACAGTACCACGAGGGTTCGTTATGAATGACGTCACAAACTGGTTTTCAAATAGATACTTTCCAGTGAGAACAGTGCCAGTATTGTTGTTTTTTTCTCTCTAAAAATGCGATAAATTTCAACTAATATTATTTACTACCCACGCCATTTTAAATATTTAGTCCATGTTAAAATAGTTTTTTCTTTTGTGATTATATATTTGTGATAGTTTCAAATAATGTTAACAATTGCATTAAGAAATCTAATTTATTTATCTGTGAGGTGATCTTGTTCCTTGATTCCAAATAAAACATTATATCCCTGGGGAACAAACAACCGCGACCCTCTAAAGTGAATAAAATAATGTTTTGGGGTAAAAAGTTGAGTCTAAACTCCAAACGAATAAACGATATTCCTATTTCTTGACACGTGTTAGAATTTTAATTTGATATATATCGAGTGTGAAACAAGTATTTGGATTAACTAACAATAAACACACCTTCACTCCTAATAGTTTGAATAAGAATATACACATTATTTCTTATATTCAACTTTGCATTGGAAATATTGCTTGTTTATTTCATACAAAGCAGAGACTATTAGCCTCGTTAGAAAATGTTCTCAGAAATCACAACAATATGAACTATAATAAAGAGATTTTTAATTGACGGATACATTTATTCTAAATATAGATTTTCCTTAGACGTACCCCGTTTTTTTTAAAATTACCAATCTAATTTGGCCTGGCATCTTACAATTTTAAATCCAGGCTTTATTTACAAAGTATCATAACATTTCCTACTATTATACATTATCCGATTTTATTTAATCTAAAGAGGTTTTGGCTCCTATAGTACCTATCTCCGAGATACAATTTCATTCACCAGTTGGTCCGCCCCGGGTACATTACTTCACCGGTACCCTCCTCCGCTGGTTACCCCATCAGACCTGAATTTTCATCCCAGTCCGACGGTGCGCCCAGCAGAGGCGAGCATCCCCCTTCCGCCATCAGGGAGGCGCCCTTACTGGAGTTGGTGATCCACCTATACCTAAGTGCGAACCACTTCCTTACTTATCTTCCCTATTTCTACATTCCCTGAAATTGATTCTCCTAGCCTACCCATTCCTATTACCCTCCCTTCCCTATCTTATCCTATTCTAATCTTATCCTATTCTTACAACTAACTAACCTAAATAACTTCTTACCCTACGGGAATATTCATTGCCTCGATGGTACAAGGGGCTGCAGAGCAGCCGCCTATCTAACTTGATGCATAGGGCCCTTACAAGAACTAATCCTACTCTTCTTGTTTCCAAGAAGAGGGATCTACAGTCACAGGGTTCCTCCATGCGTCCTGTTTCTTTCCCCTCATCTCTCCCATTATTCGACTGGAATGATGATCCCTCCAAATTACCAAGGTTATCCCAATAAACCTCCGGATCCATCAGCTGAACTGGTATGCCAATTCCACAAGGCTTCGTGTTTGCCACTTTCTGGCATCTCTCCTTATTCCTCATGGAAGGTTGTATACCAGTAATTCCACAAAAACAAACTTTTTCTTTCCCTATATTCCCCCCGCTGAGACCTCACCTGCGTCCGTCTCAGTCCCGCTTCCCGTGCTTCTGTCCTCGTATCTTTCATTGTCCTCGTCATTGTCTCCGTCTTCGTCACTATCCCTGTCAATGTCCTCGTCATTGTCTCCATCTTCGTCACTATCCCTGTCACTGTCTCCGTCTTCGTCAATATCCCTGTCACTGTCCTCGTCACTGTCACTGGTCTCTCCCCGCCTTCCTTCTCTGGCCCTCCGTCTGTTTAACCTTTGTCTCAGTCCTCGTCTTTCTCTCACTGCCCTTCTATATTCCATCTTGGCTCTTTCTGAAGCTTCCGCTGCCAGCTTATCTAGGAACCTCCAATGGACGGGATCTCTCAGGATATCACCCACCAGTCTCCCCTGCACTTTCTGCTGGTTAGGTCTTCTTATCTCAAGCGTACGGGCACATTCCAGCACAACGTGTTCCGGGGTGCCCATCTCAACACATTCACACCGATCAGTTTCTCCTATCTTCCTTAAAGATTCTGGGTACGAACCCTTCCCCATGATGAATTGGAGCAGACCAGGGGATGGTTCCAGATGTGCGTTATCAATCTGTTCAACCACATTGGGAAAGTGTTGATAAGCCCTCCTACAAGTTTCGCTGCCCTCCCAGCGTCTCTGACATTCCCTCAACAGAGAAAATATTACATCTTTAGATGTTTCCACTTCGGGTGAGGTGAGTATCTAAACTTTCTCCCATTTGTTCTTTCTCTTCCAGTACCCAATTGCCCTCTTCTTGACCAGAAGGTCCAACGGCCACACACCTAGGGCGACGCTCAGTGCGTCTGTCGCCACTGTCCGGTAGGCACCCGTAAGTCTCAGAAGGACATTCCTCTGTATACTCCAGGCAGCCATAGCCAGCACGACGTTGTTCAGTCTGTGCGCCCAGACGCACGCTCCATAGCTAACAATAGAGAGAAGGATCGCGTGGTGGTATGTCTTTATTACCCGCATGGGCAGGTGGAACCTCCTCCGCCCAATGCTTATAATCTTATTCATGACCCGCTGAGCTCTCCTCATCACTTCCTCTATATGCGTCGTGAAGTTTCTGTTCTCAAAAAGAGTGACTCCCAGGTATCTGACCATTCGGCTCCTTCTCAAGTTCTTCTCCCAACCTTTATTGCAGGGTTTCGCACCAATTTCCCCTTGAACAGCATGATTTTCGTATTCGCCATTGCCATCTTCAGTTTAACACTTTTGCATCACCTTACTAGACTATCTAGCACTCGATTGGATCTTTCCTCCAGGCTCTTCCTTGGATTACCTTCTACCACTATTAGAAGGTCACCCGCAAAGGCGAATACCCCATGCATTTTGAGAATTTCCTCCAGCATCTGCATTCCTGGCTCCAGCCCCACATCCCAGAATATCGGTCCACAGACCGATCCTTGGTGACATCCCTTGGTCAATCTTTTTTGCACGCTGGCACTCTGACACCTCAGGGTGGCATACCTATTTCGGCAGTAGTCCTTCAAGCTTCTATACAATTACCCTGGGCACTGCAGTTCTCTTAACCAGATTAGCAACGTCGGCCACCATAGGTTGTCAAATGCCCCCAAGATGTCTACGGATATCCCCACCACGTATTTGTCAGTGGCCGAGTTGATCCACTCTATTGCTTTACAGATGGCATCCTCTGTCAATTTACTTCTTCGAAAGCCATACTGCTGTTGATGCATGCCCACTCCCGTCCTATGCCTTAATAATCTTTCGCACAGTTTTTTCCTGGAGTTTTCCACTCGTATTTAGCAGGCAGATGAGTCTATGTGACTTTGGAAGAAGCGGATTCTTGTCCTCCCCCTTGCTTAGCACGATTACCTCGCTTTGCTTCCAGATGTTCGGACTCTGCCCTGAGCGAGGCATTCGTTTAGCAGGCCTGCAAGGTAGGGGGCTATGAGGTCTGCCGTCTTTTGCAGCACCTCGACCACTATCCTGTCTGGCCCAGGTGCTTTCTTCTTCCCCATCCGAACAATAGTCCTGAGATCACCTCATCCTGACTAACCACTTCCACAGGCTCCTCATTGTCATACATGTTCCGAGTCGTGGCACCTCTCAGCTCCCTTTGTTCTTCCGTATCTGCTTCCCCGTCATCATCCGGTAACAATGTCTCCATTAATAGCTCCGCAGACTCCTTCCAGTTCGTCGTGGTGCTACCATCCTCTCTCGTCAGTGTAGATAGCATAGTTGGCGGTCTGATTTTCCCAGCCGCTATCTTAAAAGGAATTCCCCAGGGTCCTTGCTGGAGCTCCTCCTTAACATATTCCTCCCAGCTTTTCCTTTTCTCTTCTTTCAGGCCCTCCTCAAACTCCTTCTTTCTTTCTCTATATATTTCCAGCAGCGCCTCATGGACAAATGAGTTCCTGCACCTATGATACCTCCTGCAAATTCTCCTTACCCTTGTACGTAGTCCCTTCAGTCTGTCATTCCACGGTCTATTCCCGAACCTGGTATCTCCTTTCGTCACCGGGATGGATTTACTCATCGCATCCTGCAGGGCCGACGTCAATCTCCTTGGCTTTGATGTTGACATTGTCACCATTTTCTACTTGGTCGGGCAGTACCAGTTCCCTCCTCAACTTTTCCCAATCAGCTCATTTCATGTCGTATCTTTTCCTTATCCCTCCCTCATTCCTTCCACCACCCTCCCCATGATAATGTCGAACACAATCAGGTTGTGGTCGCTAATCGTCACATAATCAACCACCCTCCATCCCTCAACCATGGCCACAGACTCGGCGTTGTATAAGGTGACATCGATATTCGTAACCACCCCAGCCCTCTCTTTATACGAGGGGGATTTCCCGGCTGGTTTACAACTTCCAGTCCGTGCCCATAGATGAATTCTTCAAGGTCTTGCGCTCTCCTCCATGGTCTTCCTGCATCGTTTATCCTGTCCCCTCTGATCACTGCCCGAATATGCCACATGGGAGACTTTGTATTGGCATCAGCAGTAATAATGAGTGGCTCACCTGCGTACATCCTACACATTACCTCCATCTGGGCCAGGTACGGCTCAATTGCATGCCTAAACTGAAAGTACAGATTCGCCATCACAACCCTGCCAGCACCCGTTCCCAGCCCCACACACATTACCCATTGGTTACTCAACTGTGTAATCTTAGTCACGGTAATATCCCTATTAAAGATAACAATGGCACTTATTGGCATCTCCCCGCTTGTGACTATTCTATTAACCACCGGAATGTGCGGAACTTTTCCCCTAAAGGTATAGGGCTCCTGTATACATACGACATCGAGCTTCATTTCCTCCACCAGCTTACGAATCTCGTGCAGCACGGTCACACTCCTCATCGCATTAATTTGGCCTATTTTAAGTATACGCCTAACCATTACGTATTGTGCGTGAGTGCATAGCACGCCGGCCATACCACACTCGGATTAAAGGTCTTGCGACCGTGAGCTGCTACAAACTGCTGATACGTTTGCTCCAGGCTAAACTCTTCCTCTCTCTTCTTAAACACCTGTTCTACGAGATCCACCAAGCTGGCTACCTCTGTTGGCAAGTTCAATAATTTCAGCTGAATCCTGTCCAACGACTCAGGAGTAGGAAACATGATACAACCACCTCGTTCATGCCCCAATCTTACTACATGTCGGAGCGCCATGTGCAGGTGTTCTTCTCCTCCAACCTGGCCAGCCTCAAAGTTTTCTCGAAGGTCCCGTACGCTTGAGATGGCACATCACCTATACCTTTTACAATCTCCCCTTCCACATCTGTGCAATCTCTCGTTTGACTGCCCTTGCTTACCGACTTACTATTCATCCCTCTCTCCTTCTTCCCGTAGCCCAGGCCATTTCTCCAGAACTTCCAATTTTGCTTAGAATTAGTGCTAAGCTTGGTATTATCAGCGATCGACTCCTTGAACTTATCCTGTGGCTTCGCATCCATCATTGGGCCTGACAGGTATGGCTATTGGAGGATCATCAGGAGAGTCCTTACAAATTCTGCAGATGTTGGTCAAGACTTGGAGATTTAAAGTCACGTTCTGGACCTGTGATATCAGGGTCGATGACGCCGCTGCCGTGTCCCCTGTAGAGCCAAACTTCTCATTCCAAAATTCGTTACCCGGCCAGCTGTTGCCATCCCTTGCAAATGTCGTGACCAGATACTCTCATCCAGACCCGTAAGTCTCGTATGGAGCTCTCTGGGTCGACATAATCCGTACATCCCTACCCTCCAGCATTTTCTCTCTATCTGCAAAGTGCTCCATCACCCCATCCATCCACAACAGCTCCAATACCGCAATGATACCCATACCCGAGCCGTGTTTATCCACCGCCGCGTAGAAACATTCCCTCAGCTCTTGGTAAAATATGGTATCTTGGTGCTCCGACCCACTCCAAACCCCAAGACCAAAACTAACCACCTGGAGGTGGACCCTACACGACCTCTCCCTCGAGATTCTATAGGCCGTTATTAAAATTAAAATGCTTATAGCCCAGATGGATAATACATAATTAGGGCTTGATTAAAGAGGGTGGGGTACGAAGGTTATGGCCCTAGGCCCTACGCTTGAAGAGACCCCAAGAATACCAAGTAGAGCTTCATATTTCTACTTTAATTATTTTATTTAAAAGGGGAATTCAAACCCAGATTTCCTCATAATTGACAGTCCAGTTGATTGCCTGAGTGACGCCTTTGACCATTTGACCACTAAAGTGGTAAATAAATGTAAAATAAAATAATTCAATGTGATATCCAAACCAAATCGTCAACAAATCTATTAGGCCTACTGGTTTTTTATGTTAGCTTATTAAATAGGGGTATTTATTTTGCACAAAGTTTTTAGTTTTACAGTTAAAAGTTTATCAAAATCTACATACAATCAGAACAAGTAGTAAAAAGAAGATGGGGGGGAGGCACTTTTTGCGAGTGGCCCCCAGGCCCAGAATTCCTTGATCCGGCCCTGATAATAAGGTGTGAAAGAAAATAAGTCTCAATACATAAAGCAGAAAATACTGTATGTCTGCCCGGAAAATAAAACCCACTTCTCGATTAAGTACCAAGTTGAAATTTGGAAAGAAGGTAGAGGGCTTGCCCCTTTTGACCTAAAAAAATCTTAAAATGAGAAATTTCAAAATTAATCTCCGGTAAATAAAGGTGTCAATATAAGCAAATAATAATTTCAGATATGCCAAAAAATTGAAATTTAGTAGATAGGCAAGGCGACATCTCAAGATAACCAAATTAAATAATGTTCATATTTATTTCGTAAGGACTAATAAACGATAAAAATTAATTCCTCTTTATTATTATTTCATTCCCTTATCATTATTTGGACTTTAGTCTTCTATGACGACATGTTTCGGTGTTATATGTTACACCATCTTAAGGTCTTATTTATGATGACAATGATTTGTTTAAAATACATATTATCGGAAGGTTTGTGAAATTTTGAAATAATTATAATAAGGATTATTCACCTTCCACACATGACTGTACTATATTTCAGCGGAATATTTAAGGTCATTTTACACGTTGTTTCTTAGAGAAGTTTTTAAATATACTTACATGTTTCAGACATTGTTTCTTGCCAGGGTAGTTGCCTTGTTGATGGAGAGGTTTCGTCTCCTCTTTGGTAATTAATTATTTTTGTTGTAAATTTATACTTTGGAGTCTATTGTGATATATATATATGTATTGGGGGTACAAACACTTCAGAATATGTATATATATTCTGAAGTGTTTGTACCTCCAGAACATTAAGATCAAAAAGCCCTCTCTGTAAAATTGTTGCTCTCATTTAATAAATGTTGTACAGTAGGGTCTGGGTATAACTTATATGTTATGTTGGCCTCTTACCTTTTTTATTGTTTGATTGTACCTTTAGCTAACCTTCTCTGGTCTCTACTATATGTATGGGCCTATTAGATGACTATGTTACAGATTGGATAGAACTAGATAAAGATAGGTAAGTGCAGCAATTAACTTTCGAGCTCCTAATTTCACAGAGTAAGTGTTTCTTTTAGCTATAAATGGGTTATTTACTTGCGTTATGCCCGTATAAGACGATTGCATTGCAGTGAATGTATCAATAATTTTAAAAGGTAAATGCATCCTTTTAAGTATATATCTGCGTACGTTAATGCGGGGTGTGTCTGCATAATCTAGAGCAACACCCATAATATCAACCTTACGACGTTTGTGAATATTCTTACTTCTAGTTTTATTGAAATCTCTATTAATGAGGTCCAGAAAGTGTTTAACTTTGGTAAAGTTAATTATCATATGGTCAATCTGTATAACTAAACTACTATTAGCACCACGTCTTACTAACCGTTCGGGTTATACGCACTTATGCTAGTGTGTAATGGAAGGGTGATTGTGAGATGAAATGGAGCACCTACAGTTTAACGTGGAATCCGAACCACGGTGGAGGCCTGGCATTCCTCACATTCACAAGTTGTGTGTATAACTAAAGAAACTAAAGGAATACTAATAAACACAAACTATAAAAAGATATTACTTTAAATACTTGGTTTCTGCCAGTCTCAAATCATTATTGGACTAACTTTTTTTTGGTATAACTGTATCAACCATACCGCATTGAAGAATTTCGAGACATTTATTAATGAACATAGACAAAGTAACATGCTTTGTTTCGAGTATTATATAGCGTGAATGTGTTCAGTCCTGTGGAATTAATTTTCGTTATCTTTTCACGGCACGCCAGAGAAAATATAATAAAAGTGGAACGTTTCATCATATACCCATGATCCTCAGTAATATCCAGTTGGTGAAATTAAAACAAAGAAAATATATACATTATAACGATTCAAAAATTATCCGACGATTAATATTACTAAGAAGAAAATCCGAGATATATGTATTGTGTACTCAGAAAATTATTAGCTGTGAGCTGCAACAATGCTACTTACCTCTGAACAATTCCTAGTTTCCTAGTTTCGTTTGTGAACTTCGAGTTAAGAGAAAAGTACCGATATGCACTGGAGGGTCTACAAAATTCATACTAAGTACCGTAGCTCAGGTAATTTCTGGTGGCAAATCATACCGGATAAGCGAATTCATGGAAGGAAGCAGTAAAAAGCTCTATTTACTGTTGAAGTCGTGGAAATGACAAGCGATGATTCTGAAAGTGAAAAATGTTCAGATGATGAGTGTGCTTAGGAATCATTGAACGGCATCCACGAGAGAATTGACACTCGTATCAATAAAATACCGTCAGATGATTACGCCAATGAGTTAGCTGAAGGGTCAAATAGAATGAGTCAACCATCGTGTGAGAAATCTCCAAAATTTAATTGGAGTTATTTTATTAGGTAGTCAAAACTACGACTCTTTATGGTTTTAAATAGCTCGTGAGGCTAGGTCCAAGTTTATTCCCCTGGTCATTATGGTTATAATATTTTCAGGACATTGACATTCAAGGAATTCTAAAGTAATAAATCTTAACCTCACTAAGTATGTACAATGCTGTATCAATCTCATCGCTTTCTGGAATTGTTAATTCTCATCTCCTCACGTAGGTTTCATCTAATTTGGGTACATGTGCAAGAGTGGTAATACTAGCGCAAATTGTCTACTTGATCAAGTGTAAAACGTAAATCCCGACATTAAAACAAGGCTTCAATTTATTATACGTATGTATAGTAAAACATCAACTATTTTTAAATTTAATTTGATGGAATTTTGATCAATGCACTATGCTATGTATCAAGATAGTTTCCATCCCTCCCGAGTACCTTGTTAAGACATTCTTCTATCACGGTGTGTATGTGTCTCTGCCATGTGATCACTATTTCCTCAAGCTGCTCTACTAGAAGAGCATTCTGAGCCAAATCCTTGATTTCAGTTTCAGTCTCATGTATAGCCGGGATATATGGTACATTCAGCATGATGCTTCCTTCTGAGTGTTTGATCGTCCTGCAACACGACAAACATTCACAATTTCAAAATGTAATGAGTGAAAATTCAATCGATCTCAAAGTAAGCAATTTAATGACCTATGTTTAAATTACATTTTTAAACACTAGTTAGTTAAGATAAGATTTAGAGTGACCTATCTGATGCCTTAGCTTAGTCGGAAAGCGTGTCTGCTTATTGTGCTTAGGGTCCCGGGTTTGATTCCCGGCATGGCCGAAAAGTTTATCATTGGTGAAATATGAGTTTACCCTTTCATATTGATAAATTAACGGTCGGGGACTGGATGTTGTGCCTGTTGTAATTGTATTGTTTTGGACCCTTCTAAATATTCAAAAAGTCATGGATGAAGTGTTATTTTCTTTAAAGTGCTATAAGCAAATTATCCTTTTAGTACTTCATCCATGGAAAATCACGCGTTTTCAGAAATAATGTTAATATATAAGCTTTAAACTTTTTTATCAACTCCGTAGTATTGAAAATATCTTATGACATTGGCTCCCTATACCCAATTGGAAGCCAGCCTTTACAACATCATAATCCCAGGAGTCTATTAGTTAGTTTTAACACTGGTGACAAGGGGTCCAAGAGGCAAGGGGTAGGTCATATATGAGCAGTCTGCGCGTATGAATAAACACAGTGCCGGTAACATAAATCTAGAGTATAGAGTGATAGTAAAACAGTGTGCCATAACATAAATACATAGTGCCGGGAGCAAAAATCTAGAGCTCGTGTAGTATCAAGAGAGTGCCACTAACTTAAATCCATAGATTACACAGAAAATAATCTGTAGTTCAACAAAAATTGTATCATTTTACATAATATCTTCGTACCGGAGGTATAATCATCTTAATAAACCAAGTGCAACATCAAAAAGTCTTGTTTACTTAATATCGTTATAGATAGTGTTCAATCACAGGGCATTATCACGAGTACAATCCGTACCGCTTTAATTAGTGGTCGATCACGGGGAAAATATCAGCTAATTAAAAGGTAACAATTTTAATTGGCACTCGATCACGGGGCTATAAATACCAATACTAAACCGTGTCATCTTAATTGGTGCAATCGTGGGGAAAATAATCCGTATTACGATATTTGTATCCCGATCACGGAGCAATTATATCACAATAAATACGCCATCATTATAAATTGGCACCCATCGCACGCACAATATCACATTATAAATCCCATACCACTATAAATTGGCGTCCAACGTGGGGCAATTAGATCTCAATAAAACCACATCGTGATACTGTCCTAGTCTTAAGTTATATTATAAGTCCTAGCACGCCGGTCGTGAAAAATATGACTTGAATAAAAAACTGGCCCAGGGCACAGGCTGGAAACAGTAATGGATGGATTTAAAGTATCCTAAATTAAACCTTCAGTTTATTGTAATTTATAATGTCAGTTAATGTTTGAATAGGTGTTAATTGACTAGGAGTTTGATGTAAATATGATTTACATTCTATACGTTTAAAAATGACACCTGGACATGGTAATCATTGCTAACGATTTCCCAAGTCCATCACAGACTATGCCTCAAAATATGAGAAAGAATTACCCTTGGTACTGGACGTCTCCTGGATAGCTCAGTGGTTAAGGTATTGACGTACTAAGACAGAGGATAAATTCCCATGTCTACGTGTAATTTGTAAATTAATAGAAAATGATATTTAGATATGGCTATAACCATAACTAGCCAATACAATAGCAAGGCTATTCAACTCATCATAAATATGATTAGACTGGTACCAATACAATAGCAAGGCTATTTAATCCATCATAAATATGATTATACTGCTACCTATACAATAGCAAGGCTATTTAACCCATCATAAATATGATTATAATGGTCCCAATACAATATCAAGGCTATTTAACCCATAATAAGTATTATTATACTGATACCTATACAATAGCAAGGCTATTTAACCCATCATAAATATGATTAGAATGGTACCAATACAATAGCAAGGCTATTTAACCCAACATATATATGATTAGACTGGTACCGATACAATAGCAAGGCTATTTAACCCATCATATATATGATTAGACTGGTACCAATACAATAGCAAAGCTATTTAATCAATCATAAATATGATTAGACTGGTACCAATATAATATAAAGGATATTTAACCCATCATATATATGATTATACTGGTACAAATACAATATCAAGGCTATTTAACGCATTATAAATATGATTAGAGTGGTACCAATACAATAACAAGGCTATTTAACCCATCATATATATGATTAGACTGGTACCAATACAATAGCAAGGCTATTTAATCCATCATAAATATGATTAGATTGGTACCAATATAATAAACTGTTTGAAACAAATACACATTTATAACGATGATAAAACATGTAAGGTCCCACTCTCACTCTATTTAGTTACGGCCACAATAGACTAAATATGAGAGGGGCGACCACTAAGGAAATAATAATTTGAAAGATGAAACATTTGCAAAATTATGAGATAGAAAAACAGTTGGAGTTTAAAGAAATATTTGAATTATTTATTCAAAGTAACAAACAGTGTTAAAACAATTTGCATGGCTTTACATGTCGAACTGAAGTGTGTTGGAAAACAAATAAATCATGGTATTATATTTATTTGTCTAAAAGAGACCAATAAATAAACACAATTGTTGCTATTATTTAAAGAAAACTTTCTTCATAATATAGAAGCTTCTGATTCACCACAGTGAATTAAGATCAAACAAAATTAGTATCAAAAGTGTAAACTTTAAATATTACAAAAATTTCTAAGAGCTTAAAGAGCCTCTTTTAAATAGTTTACAACGCGTCTGATCCACACCTGTGGATACAGACAAAACAGTTTTAAATTTAAGAATTTTAATTTTAGGTAAATAAATTTAAAGTAAATATCGCACCAGATATTTACGTAAAGCACAAAGGTTTGACTTCCCGACTAAACTCAAACCTTCGTGGGACCATTTACCCTCGTCACTTTTTAAAGAATTAGCTAAGATTCCTACATTTAAATTTCTAAATAGACAAACAAAGCTACGTTAGAAAACTTATAAATTTTGCCTAAATGAATCTGTAAATGTTAAAGTCAAACTAAAGTAATAAAAAACAAGTTGTTTTAATATTAACATCCAAGAAAAAAAGTCTACTAAATACCCAATAAAAGACACTTATTCAATTTAAAGAATTTAAATTACTACTGATAACCACAAAAGCAAAAAATTTAATATTTTACCTTAAATATTGCAAACATAAAAAGAACCAAGAAATGTGGCTACCTATTTAAACCAAGAAAATAAAAAGATTCTAGCGCCCATGCGGTGTCAGGAAACATGAAGTGCTCCATAACAAAATTTATGATTACATTTTAAAGTTTTAGTAAGACATTACCAACGCCTACACTGACAGATTTCCATTACAAACTAAACCAAAGTATTTAAGAAAATCAAAACCCTTCGCAGTAATATGTTGTTTATAGATTCAAACAAAGAATTTATTATCCGCCATCCTGGATAAATACCGTCCTGGTCCTGAATATGACTTCTCGTGGAAGTGGTTGTAGTAAATGGTCGTTGATTTCTTCTTTGTGCCCTCGTTATATAGGTCCAGTTGCAAGGAAGGAAGGTGGGAGTTGTCCTTTGTTATTAAGTCATTCGCTAGCATAAGGTTAGAAGGCTGCTAGTTGTTATCACGTACACCATGTTCTAGTTGTCTTGAATTCAACCGTCGCATTCGATTCATTTTCATAACATCAACTCCAAGACGCCGGACGCGCACCTATGCTTGTTAGATTACGTAGGCCAGCAAGGTATCCAACAACATAAGCGGTCTTGTCTTAGTACAGTACGGGTCAATCAGAGCATTGCAAAGCTCACTTCGTTGTAGCATCAGGGTGCTGCACAAATTTAAAGCGTATTTCGGACTTCTATCCAGTATAGCATTCGTGGTAAACAGGCTGGACTTGCAAGCATATCTACTCCGGCAGACATGTGCGTGAGTAGAACACCTATATTTGACATAGTAAGATCGTGATGTTTAATAATGCTGGATGTCTATGAGTACAAGATTACTTTGGGGTAGTAATCCTATTGCAGAATGTCTATGAATATTAACTTCTTTAGGGGTGGGTACTATAATTGTCATATTAGCAATATACGCTAATGTTACAAACAAATGTATACACATGTACATATACGTATACGTGTATAAATTAATCGATTTTACAAGTCAGTAAAACGTAAACGCTAATGAACCTTGCCTTACCTTATTACTATTACGACTACCTTACAATGAATATAGAGCCATCAATGGGGAAAATAGTCTGTATGTTGACTGTGCACAACGTTTTCTTCCACATAACATTGATGAAAGACTATGTTCGGTGAAAATAAGTTTATCGAAGATGAAAACTATTTATGTTCATAAGGATGAGAATATTCTATGTTGCTAGCCATTCATCCTAACTGTTCGTACCGGTTTCTCTCAAAAGGGAAATATTTGTTAAGATTACTTTAGTTAGTAGTTAATTTTCTCAAAATTCGCTTTAATGATTTTGATTAAGTTTTATATCTAGACAGTGTTTATCGTTATTAACAAGATGGCAGTCCTCATTTTCTCATGAAAATTATTTTGAGGGTTTTTTACAACGGGGAATGTCTCCAAATTTCATCATTTCTCCACAACTATCTGATATACGAAATAACTTATGATTGTAAAGTTGTAGTACTATATTTGAGATAAATTTTTATAAAACCAATAGTTTCTGAGCTATAAGCTAATATATTTACTTTTTAATTCAGGTTTTGAAAATGAGTTTGATTCTTATGTTCTTTGGTAGACAAAGATGTTACTCTTTTCTCAATTTTTCTGTGATAAGTGTTCCTGGTTACTAATGCCCTAGAGTAAGTAACGGTGTATATTATTTCATTTATGATCTTTGGTGTATATTATCTACAACTATGTATATACCTATTATTTCGTTTTTACAAATATTATGAGTTTATAGTAAATGTCTATTTTGAGATAAAAGAGGGAGAAAATATGTGCAGTGCAGCGTGCTATTTATTTATTATTGTTATTATTATTTATTATTATATATCTTTAAGGAAAACCTCTTTTCGCTTTATGAGGTAATTGTATTATATTTAGAAGAAGGTATGGGAAAGGTAAATAGGGGTATTGGGCAGTGACGATCGATTTTCCTTAAGAGGCAACCATTAGCTCTTTGTCCAATGGCAGCAATGATCTGTGTTCTACTTTTCATTGTAAAAGCCATATTGTGTTCGTCCCTTTTATATGTTTCTATCCACTTTTCCTATATCTTCTTCAACTATAGTATTATTATTATTGTCGTCATTATTATTATTATTATTATTATTATTATTATTATTATTATCATCATCATTTCCAGGCAAAGCTTCTAAAGATAGTTTTTTGTAAATAATTTCTAGACTTCAACATTTAAGTTTGACAAATTTATTTGTGTGCAATGAACAGCAATTTAAATATAATACGGTATGTATATATTTTATATATCCACATTTCTCTTGACAATTTTCTGTGTGTGTAATTTGAACCGTCAAAAAAAAAGTATATTTTGTCGTATATTTATGCTAGACAAAATGGAGGATACTGGATCTCGTTGAGTAATAAATATTGTCAGTTTAAGCTCATTCCTTAAGATTTAATAAATAAACGTTGTCTCAGCACGAATATTCACACTTATTCAGGATGGTCTATTGAAACATGAATGTAGTAATGAATCTACAGCTTTGTCAACTCAGGGTTGCACGGGCACATGTGTGGCTGCAGTGGATCTCCCATGTCGTCACACACACACACACACACACACGCACGCACACACACACCTTGGGAGGAAAGAAAGAGACAATGAAGAATCTGAACCAACCTTGACCTCGTTTTACTTGATGGATGAAAAGACCAGGGACACTAATTCCCCTTAAATTCGGTAAAGAATCTGAGGAGTATGGAACTAGAACGTGTCAGGATGACTCGAGTCGAGTAAGAATAGTGAGCTACCAAGAGGACGCGGGGCAGTCAGTGGAAGGGGGGGATTCAAATCCCCTGTTAATAGCCTACGTGCAATGACCATAGGGAGCTGTAAGCTAAAGAGCACCATGGAAGTGAACTGTAAGTAAAATCCCTATTTAAGGGGGTGGGAGAATTAAAGGGAAGTTCTCGGTTCTCCCTGGTACTGAGCCTAATATTTTACTCACAAACTCACATGGTTAACGATTATAAATATGTATTAAAATATTTTATTAGTAATAACTATATAGATTGGGAATTATGAAAAGAATACATGTCAAAAATGGCATGCTATAACTCGGTCAGTAAGCTGTCAACATCTCACCTGCTGTGAAGGATTGTAAAACTCACAATATTAAACAAAACAATGTTTTTCCCGGTTTCTCTACGTGTGTGAAACGTGGTCTCTTACCTTACATGACGAAAACAAATGTATGGTGTTTTAATACAAGGCGCCTAGGGATTTATTTGGCCCAAAAATTTATGAGGATATTGAGGAGAGGAGGTTATACAATAATGAGATGCACGAGATAATGAATAAATTACCTTTTAAGTTAATGCATCTTAAATATACACATTTATGGTTACCAGCGGCAGCCTTAGAATGAGTGCCAAATGCATGAAAATATAATAACTTGGACTCGTTAAAGTGTGGTAACCAGGGGTGGGTAGATTTCAAGCAGCCCGGGAATACAAATATGATGGTCCATAGCATGCATTAAAATCTACCACCAAAGATATGTTTTAGAGTAAGCTGAAGTTGTGAGATGAAGTATTTATAACTCTAATATTAGTTAATTTATTCTCAAGGCCATTTCAGCTACATTACTGTCTACTGTTTACTGAAACAAGCAAAAATGCTTATAAATGCTTAAACAATAGCTAGGTGTATTTATTAATATAATTTTTAAGTTTGTAAATTGATCTTCAGCTCGCTACTTGTGTAGAACGCTAAAGAGATTATATCACGTTTATTTATAAACAAAGCTAAGAAACAACTAATTGGAGGGTTTTTTAATTTAATTATACATAATCATATAACTTATAAATGTTCACAAATTATGTATTTTTTTGTGCGACTCAGACGTACTCACTGGAATTTTGATTAAAATTTAACCAAAAAAGATCTAGAATTGAATGACTATTTCTTTAGTTTAAAGTAGTTGTGGTAGCCCAAATCAAACAAGCTGGCAGCCCAGTCCACCACTGGTGGTAGCTCACCTTTTGACATAGCTCTCATTCAAGGCAGTAAGTAACATTACTAGTCTGTACATGGTCGTAAGAGCGCAACTAAATGAAGGAAAATGTGATACGAAACTAATGGTTTTATATGTGTCTGAGTATATAATTTGACCTATTGTATATTTAGTAGCGGAGCGTGATATTTAGTTTTGGTGGGGCCAGGTCAAAGCTTACCAGTAACTAATTTTTCTCACCACGTGTTAACATATTAAATTAATTTCATTTTCCTTTTTCATTTGTCTTTTATATTAAAACATATAATTAGCAAATCATAGAGTAAATACCAATTTAAAATTTAAACTTACACTGTTTTATCTATCAGGGTGGAGAATACAAAATTGACATTTTCTTTATTCAAAAAGATTAAAATCAGAAATTTACATTTTCAATTTAAAAAAACAATTTAAACATAATTTTATATTTAACCCCACTGAATTAGTACAAGAATTTGTTTCTTTAATTAATATTCAAAACTCTAATATCTAATTACACCTTTTACCCTCTTTAGAAACAAAAATTCATAAACATAATTCAATTACATTAGATTGGAAAAAATAATAGGACATTACAGGGTTTTTTAAATTTCTAATTTCGTATACTGATTACATAAAACAATATTACCAAAGTTTGAAATTTTTTTCTGTTGTTTTATTTAACTTCACTGGAATCTAAGTTTGATATAATTATCCACCTCCACCCCCTTAAAAATTAATGAAAATTTTAAGGGTGATTTATTTATCATCTCGATTTGTTCCTTTGTACATATTTTCGAAAAAAAATTCGGAAGAAAGAAACCTACGGTGCTATCATTTAAAATAG
Source organism: Timema genevievae (assembly GCA_902155825.1). NCBI lineage: Eukaryota > Metazoa > Arthropoda > Insecta > Phasmatodea > Timematidae > Timema > Timema genevievae. The sequence continues at coordinate 53,041 of CABFWO010003075.1, read as the reverse complement.
CCTTCACTTACAAATTTAGTGTCACACTCCACAAAAGCTATAATCTTTAAAGTGGTGTTTTCCGTTAAGTTTCTGAGTGAAATATATATTGTCTCCAACTTGGTGGCGTTGAATTATTTTATAAACGTATTCATACCCTGAAGAAAAGAAAAGGAAGGAAAAAGTAGATTCAAAAAATATAAATTATAGAATTTCAAAGATATAAAAATAATTTAAAAAAAGATAAATTAACTTGATTGTCCGTGTGATGGTCACTCTGTGAGTTCAGGATCAGGCTGAAGAATTTCAGTCACCCTAACTTGCAGGTTGCGAATCTCTGAGTGCGTCTGTGAGGAAATCAGAAGCGACGGCTTGGTCGAAATCTAGGGCTGCCTTTTTCCAGCTACGTAGCCTGTCTTGATGGATCCAGCGCGTATAAACCGAACGGCTAGTAAGACGCTGTGATGATGATAATAATAATAATAATAATAATAATTGATGGATCCATTACCAATCACAGATAACTTTACAATAGCGTGCCCCCCCGGTCGAGCCACAAGCGTATGATTTTTTAAAGTGAGCAAAGCATCCGGAACTACAATAATGTATCGTACGTTCGATGGTGGACCCTTGCAGAATGTCTATGATACACGTGTAATTATTGTATAAATCTGTTGTTCCAATCTCTACACATCTATCACCGTCAGAGTATTCCTCACAAATTGTTATATCGCCTATAAGTGATTTAAAATGCTCTTCCCCGCACTTACAAACACCGCGCAGTCCTCTCTTGTCGACTTTATCGAAATAAGAATGGCCCGTTACACTAGTCCTAGCTTGACGTTCAATATGGCGACGCTTGAGCACTTGAAGTGATTTGTTAAAACACACGTCCTCGACTGATTCCATGTTAGCGATATCTATGCGGTTTTATACAGTCGTATTTAAGCATATTGCGAACGAGTCAGTAATTTCTAACAAATAAGCTCAAGGTGACTACCTTTCTAATTTCGTAAACCGCAAGACAAATTACGTCATAAGGCTACATAAAGTAATGCGGAAAGACTCGATAGGAACCAGACAACGAGTCGACGATTGTTTCTAGCTCAAGGTGAACAACGTCTGGTGGTGAGTAAACAAACAGCAAGACAAACATCGTATTGTGGTTACATAAAGTAATTAAAGAAACTCGCCAGGAACAACGCATCAAGTCGGCGATTATAAAATGCGAGAGATCACATGACAAGTATAATCTACTGGGCCTATCAGGCAATAGTGTTTTTCAATAGGTTTGAGGCATTCAATGAACAGGGAAATAGCCTGTCGCTTTCCTTCATATTTCTGTGATCGAGTATCACCCCCTCACTTCTCTTTAAGTGTTTCATCTTTAATGTAATACATTTTGCAAATGTTTTGAACTCTAGTTTTGGTGACACTACCTAAAATTCCTAAAAATGTATTTTGACATACAGGCACTTTTGATGGCGGTCCTGGGTGAAGAGCAGCTTTTTTAATGTAGTATGAAATAGAAATACCTTTTCTTGAATTGCCATCTTTGGCAGCACGATTTCTTCTGGGAGCAGTGGCATTACAATATTTCAAAATTATAATGTCTTGATCAAAGGTACTTTACAGTAGATTATTTTAACCAACTGCTGGTGTAAAGAACAAAATACAGGTTTGTCATAGTTTAAAAAATCTAGCCCACCTATTTATTCTCTGTTCATATTTAAAAAAAGTCTATAATCTCTAGTTTAAGAACTATTAGCCTAAATAATGCATTTGTGTTTTGTTGGATGCAACGTTCATGGATAAGACTTGGTTTGGAACAACATCATAACAATAACTGTCATGGTAGAATTGTAGAAGACTTATTTTATAAATATAAGGAGAAGGCAAGTTATGGAACAACAGCCATACTTCTTCTATTAATTTAACAAGGAGAAGATTTTTTGAACAAATTACTTACGAAAAGAGATGCGTAAATTATCATAGATTTCAGTAGTGAACCTATCTCTATTTTCAATTTTTTGGGAGAAGAAACGTTTTGGAACTACTCGACTCATATGATATATTGGTTAGATAAAATAAAACATTGCCGGATCATGTTCTTAGACCAAATCCAATTTATTATAAAATACAGTACACACACTTTCATTAATTTGATTGAGTGTCTCACTGGACCTCGTTTTGTGTATGTATAGCTGTTTGATCTAAATTTAATAACATCTCAGTCGTTAATTAGCTGTTTAGGTGCCTATGTTCCCAAGTTTTGTGTTTTTTAGCTAAATTTGTAATGTTTAAGTGTAAAATTAATAATATTTCAGAGGATTTAATCCTTTACCAAATGAATGTTCCATTTGTCCAAATAGTTACCACTAAATCCTGCTTTCTTACAAATTAATACATCTTGATAAATTAATGTAACATGCTAAATCATAATTTGCATCAATAATTATTATTCAAGAAATTAGATAACTTACCAATCTACAACAGCCATCAACTTTTTAATATCTTTGATCAGTTCCATCTTTGTGGGCTCAGAGTTTTGATGGCCACGCTGATGTTTCTCACTGACGTCAGGGTGCATCATCGCTACCTTGTGCTCCTTCTGTATCAGCATGGTGAGGCGACGGTAGTCAGAAGGTCGCTGAAAGGTGGACTGGGAGGAACCATGAGACTCCAGCAGGAGCATCTTCTCATTCCAATCCTCCTGTGATGAGTCCTCTTCCGCCCGCGCCAACATACGAGGTTCTCGGAACTGGGTGTCCACAAGAGGGAGGAATACCTGAGGCATACACTTTTATTGAAGTACTGTATTTTATAAAATTAATAAATATTCTGTCTGCTTTACGAACAGCATTATAACAATATATCTGGCCTGAGAAATATTCCAACTCTATCAGTCTGGTAAACTACCCACGAACCAGCCCACAAAGGACAACATGATTACTATGAGTAGGCCAACAGAATGAAGTAAAGAATGAAATTTTGGATGAGTGCCAAAACAAAACACATGGTCCTTTGCTAGGAACGCTTCTAGGGCAGCTATGTTGGTAGTTCATGACTGATACCATGTTCTCTATTCGAAAACATGCTCTCAATCATTTGACCAGGAATATGTTCCTTGCAGATTAAGTTATTTGAATTCAAGCAGACATTTTTAGCATGGAATGTGTTGGATGCTTCCAGAGAAGGCGTTAGCTCATGATAAAATGTATTAATTTGTAAGTAGAACTATTTCTTTATATTGCGAAAGAAATAGTTTTTCTATTCCTGGATATAAACAAATTATATCACATAATATAATATATAATAGAGGCCATTTTTATTTGTTATGAAAAGTAAAAGTGTTTTTTTACTTAATTGTATAACTGTCCTAAACAGCACATCAAACAAAATTAATTTGTAATCATGTATATCAGAATCCACAATGGACAAAGCTACGCCACTCCACATGTAAGTATTCGTTACATATAGCAACATCTCTTCCCTGAAAATTGATTCTGACAAATTGATTGTGATTACTATAAAGGCGCCCACTAATCTGTAAATATTATGGTTGATATTTCTTAGTTGGTGTAAATGGTTCATTTAGTTATGATAATATTTGCGATGAAAACATATTCCAAGAGGTTCCATAGAACTCAAAATCTTGCACTTTTCTTTCAAATTAAAACACAAATGCATATTTTAAGCACCGTTAAGCGTAAAAAATGCGCTGGCCTAAATTATTATTATTATTATTATTATTTCACTTGATACCCTTTGAAGGAAAATTCATGGCCATATGCCGATATCTGACCCATGAATTCACAATCAAAGGTGAGCAAATTCAATGTGAGTTTAAAGTCTCAGAACACTTAGATACCAATGTTGGCGAGGTTAAGTTACTTAAAAAACTATAAACTTTAAACCAGCTTAAACATTTCCTCAATAAATCCAACCCTGCTCCACCATTTGATGCCCCAACGATTCTAAGAAAAGGTGTTTCTAGCATAATTCAAAAAACAAATCATTCCTGTTTGTTAGGGAAGTAAACAGCTACTTTCTTTTACAAAATCTCAGTTGATAAATCGAATTAAGATCGATGGCATTAAAGTATTCTACCAATAAACAGACCAAGTTGAATAACCTTTTGTTGGCCCCAAATTATAAGTTACAATTGTACTGGGCTAGGCATGCCTAGCCCGTACATTTACGTCAGTTATAAAAGATAATTTTGCATGAAATAACTTGATATAATTTTGTTACATACCATGCCCTGTGAGAGAACCACTTTAGGAAGAGTAATGCTGACGCGCTCGGACCTTCATTCAACTCCACACTCAAAAATACATGATGGCCAACTGAACATATCGGAGTGTGCTGAGGCTCACCATGGTGCACTCGACACCATCCTATGCTTCTTTGTTCTACTGCCTTCTTCACTCATCGAGAACATACTATTTGGTTCCAGAGATCCCCTCTCCCCACGCCACTGGTTCAACTCATACATAAGACCACGGGCCACAGGCTAAATTCGATTGGTCCTACGAGCTGGAATGGGAGTGACTAATCAGAGTCATGCTGAAGGGACTCTTGACACGGACAAACCCTGGTGACATTGAGGAAGAGCTGGTGTAGATGGGTTTTCCCATGAAATCCGTCACCCAGATGCTCTCTCAGGGGAAACGGGATCAGAGGACTTGAGAAAGGTAGCGGTTGACGAACTTAGTTGTCTCTCGGACTACCGGGGAGCATAATGCAAGGCTGTACTCCATACCAGTCCTGTGCGGGCTCCACGTCAAGTTGGAAAATACAAGTCTCCCGACGGTCCGATTCATTGTAAGAACTGTTTCCGGTTTGGGCATATATGGAGGGATTTCCACGCTAACCACAGGTGTGGGTTCTGTGGTGGTGACCACGAGAGGGGTGGGTGCCCGGAGGAGATACGATCTCCCCCGAAGTGCCTGCACTGCTCAGGAACCCACTCCTCGGCATGGTGGGGCTGTCCTACGTACAAGTCCTTGCGGGTGGCAGTGACTGTGCGGGCCTTCAAGGGTCAAGAAGGGTGGACGGATGGTCTAAGTGAAGGCCAGAAGCACTCGGGGCACATTGCGGTGTGGAAGGTGACCGTAAATCCAGCTCCAACACCAAAGCCGCTGGTGCAATCTTTCACCAGTTTTCCATCAGAGAGATTAACCCCTCCATCTCAGGCCGAGGCAACTGCACAAGCCACCCTCCCAGAACCAATGGCGCCTTGTTCTTCCATCTTGGTTGAGGACCCGTTCAAGACTGCTCCTCTTCCTATCCCAGCCCTCAATCCTCCCTCCCCCACACCCGGCTCCTCTATCATCAACCCTTTGCGCCCCTCCAAACCTTTCTTACCAATCACCACTCCTATCCCTTCCACTTCTACCACACCCACACCCAACCCACTCCCCACACCTACCCCAGATTGTGAGAGTGCAAAGCTCAAAAATTGCATTGAGCTACTAAAGGGCATTCCGGGACTGGATCCATGGGACTTTACATCGAGTCTCTTGAGGAAGGCCCAGGAATCTCTGAGGAGTAACCGTGGCCACCTGGTCATGGAGCACATCATCCTCTACCTGGTCTCTCATGGTAATACACAAGAATAGAGGACTAACAGTGCTGAAGTAGCTCACGGTTGCACTTTTTAACGCCAACGGAGTCACGGAGAAGAAGGCCGAGCTCAAAGGTTTCCTGGCAAAGCATTGTGTCGACGTAATTCTGTAGGGAGAAATCCACTTGCGCTCCGCAATGAGGTTCTAGTTATCAGAGTTGATCTTCCATTGGAGCGACCGAGCGGGGGATGTGGGAAGGGGTGGGACAGCAGTCCTGGTCTGAAGGGGCCTTGACAATTACGTCATCTCGCTTCCTCCCCTCCAACACATGGAAGCAACGGCTATCCAACTGGCAACCTCTACCAGCCCAGTATGTCTCATTTCCATCTACTTCCCTCCCTTCCACCGGTTCAACCGGGCTACGAGGGATGACATGGAGGTGCTGCTTCGAGGTAAACATGCCTGTTTTAATCGGTGGTGATTTCAACGTTAAGCACCCTTCATGGGGCTCTAGGATTATGTGTAATTGCGGCGGATTGCTCATTGACGTCATAGATCTACATGGCTTGTTGGCCTCCAGCCCTTTCACCCCTACCCACTTCCCTCACAATCCTCTTGGTTTCCTGGACATCCTCGATTTCATTGTCTCCAGAAGAATCAGAAGGTGGTAGTTCTGAAGTCTCTAGATGAGCTAGACTCTGCTCATCCTCTCCTTCTTGTGAACCTGGGACGCGCAGTGTCCTTCATAGAAGCCCGAAAAGCCTGACCTTAATCGCACTAATTGAGAAAGGTTCGCAAATGTGTTTAGAGAGAGGTTGGAACCCCCCTACCTTTTGAGCAGCAGCATAAACCGACTGCCTTGTGGAGTTCATAACTTCCGCCATCAAGGGGTCGCTCGAAGCTTCAACAACGAGGCACCGTACTAACAGGGAGCCACAGGCTTCTTTGCCCAATTCTATACTCAGGCACGTCCGGGAGAAAAATCGGCTGAGGAAGGCTTGGCAAATCTTGAGGGACCCAGTAGACAAGACCAAATGGAGCCAGAAAGTCCATATGGTTCGCGAGATGGTCCAAGAATACTGGAAAAGTGTCTGGGAGGACAAGATTGAGAGCCTGTGCGTGCAGGACAGGTCCCTGTGGCGCATGACGAGGAAATTGAAACGGGTCCCCACACCAAGGCCGACTATTGTAGGTCGTAACGGGGTGGCCACCTCCGACCAGGAGAAGGTCGATGCTTTCATTGAGCACCTAGAGACGACCCGTCAGACTCGGTGCACATTACGCATGGGGCCAGGCTATCGGTGCGGTCTCGTACAGACCCTTAGATGAACCTAAACCCACGGAGAAGACAGAAATGTCGCAGGCATTAGACGCTCTAAGACTAAACAAGGCCCCCGGATGCGACCGTATCAATAACGCGGTCCTCAGAAAGCTGTCCTTGGAGGCAATTAACTTCTTCGTGGATTTATTCAACGCCGTCCTGCTCCTGAGTCACTTCCCCAAGCTCTGGAAGCATACCAACGTTTTCTGCTTTCATAAACCGGGTAAGGAAACTTCATCTTACTGACCGATCATCTTGCTTGACTCTTTGGGCAAGTTGTTCAAGAGATTTCTACTGACGAGACTGACCCGACATGTTCACGAGGCGAGCATTTTGGTGGACGAGCAGTTCGGCTTTCGGGTGGAACACGCTACGTCTCACCAACTCATCCTGCTCGTGGAACAGGTCACGAGGAACTTAAATATCAAACGGCTGACTTGTGCTGTTTTTCTTGACATGGAAAAGGCATTCGACAGTGTATGGGATGAAGGTCTCGTTTTAAAACTCCTCTCCCTGAACCTACCCTTCTACCTAGTTAAGGTTGTATGATCTTATCAATCCCACAGTACCTTCTCCACTCCATTACCTTTGGGAACGCCACTTCACAACTCAGAAGCATCCGGGCTGGAGTGCCGCAGGGTTCCCTCACGGGTTCTGCTCTCTTCAGTCTCTATGTAAATGACATTCCTGAATCCCCAGATACCAAGTTGGCACTGTACGCGGACGACACGGCTCTAGTAAAGGAGTCGTTGTGAGGGAATATGTTGGAGAGGTGACTCCAGACGCAGTTCTAGGGATGGCTGACCACCTGTAGGACGAGTATTAACCTAAATAAGAGCACAGCAGTGCTCTTCACATGGAAAAGAAAGTTCTAGAGGCCAGCCCAACTCATGCTGTTTGTAGAGCAGATCAGATGCGCGAACAGTGCTAAGTACCTGGGACTTACGCTGGACACCAAACTGACCTGGTGACTAGACTGACCTGAGTGACTTAACAAGGCGAGGCAAAGGCTGGGAATCCTATATCCACTGCTTAACAGGTGTATCGCCCTGCCTACAAGGAACGGTCTGACACTGTAAAAGCAGATGCTCAGGCCGATCATTAACCATGCGTGTCCAGCTTGGGGCCACCTGGCGGACACTTATACGAGGAGGATGCAGGCAGAGCAAGTGTTTGAGGATCATTGTGGACGCGCCTTGGTACGTTCGGAATGTGAATCTGCATCGTGACCTGGAGATGCCAACCATCAAGGACCACTTCCGGAAGCTGGCGCAGTCCTTCTACAACAGACTTCCAGGTGCCACCAATCCTCTTATCCAGGGGCTTGAGAATTACGTCTTCTACCCTGGAGGGTGCCATCGACATCCCAAAGCCCTGCTCGGATAAGAGAGAAGTGTCAAACAGTTATTTGTGAGGCCGTCACCCAGCCCTCCATAGAGTAGTGTCTCTGCACGTAACTCTAAAAACCCTTGTTCAGTTTCCAAATATACTTTTTTCCCACTAATATTAATAGTACTATGTCTTTTCTTTGTTTCAGAACCTTTGCGAATGCAACAATCCGTTTTTTTAGTATCCAAAACCACATGGTGTGACCAATTGGTCGGAACGTGTTGGGATTTGCTCTCGAACTCCCCTTCAGGGAGCATCAGAGCATGCTAATATGTGACTGTGACTGTGACTACTAAATTCATTATATTCTATAATCCATTATCGACGAATAGCTCTGTCCATCACCAGCAAGAATTCGGCACTAAAACTCAGAAGAGTTATGGTCACGAAGATGGTTCCGTTGGACTCTTCCACTAGACGCAAATATATAATGTAATTTAAATACTAATTGTTGCTTTCAAGGAAGTCACTGACTCGTTAGATAGTTTAATGTAATTTCTAAGGTTGTCTCAAGTTAAGAGTGAGCTTCGCTCTCACGTTAAGTTGACATCATGTTAGAATATGTTATTTTTAGTTTTTTCATTTAGTTTAATTATGCCAATGTCAGGCTGGCTTTATAATTACATATTCCTAATGATTAGCACGTGTTATTCTGCTAGGTCCTTTTGACTGATAGTTTGGACGGAGTATGTCCCACCCTCTAACCTGTACGACCATGTTTCGGTCTAATGTTCCACCAAAAAGGAAAGAAAAATGTAGGTTATTCAAGGCATGGTGTCTCTACCTAATTATGTAATTGTCTGTGTCACGTATTATTTTATTATTGTTGTTCATTCCGATTGCGGTGCGCAATCAGTGGGTATGCTTCTGCCCTGGAGGTGTGGCCCACGCCAATTCGTATTGTGCTCGTGTTCGGCCCTTTCTGTTACCACTCGAGTGTTAAGCAGGGTTGTATTTATTGTTGGGACATGTATCTTGTTTATAGTGTTTGGTTGAGGCTACGTTTAAGAAATTAGTCGGTACTAATTAATAACAAGCCTGTCTTTATTGTTTAAGGGGCCTAAAAACCTAAATAATTTCATTCTATTCTTAATGCACCATGTGTTCCAATTATTGCGACTGGTTAACTGTTACCAATTATCCTTACCAGTTATTCTTACCAGAAATTAACACATTTATGCTAGCGCTGGGTGGCTAGCCAGCCTTCTAACACTCGAGTCTGTAATGTCACATTCTCATCCACTTGCAAGTCACATTCTAAATCTCTAATAAGTGTGGGTTGCCAATATTGGACCAGTATCACAATTTAATTTTTGCCACCAAGTTTTCTGACTGATTATTACCAAAATTTGTACCTGGTTTTCTATGTAAATGAATAACACATATGCACAAATTTAATGTAAAAATCTAGTAGTAACATTTTTTGAGATAAACAAAACTCAAATTGTGCAATCGGTCAAATATAGGCAACTGGTGTCTTAATTTGGACAACTTGGTTTCCTTAATTGGACTAATGGAATGGAAGATTTTCCCTGAAATTTCAATGTTGTATTAAAAATACAAAACTATAAAACCACATTAAGTATAATAGCAGTCGAAAAAGTCCAGAAATTACAATAATACAAGAAATAACATTTGAAAAACACAATAAAGAAAATTAAAACAAACATTCACATTAATTTATATTCCAAATTAAATGTAGTACTCTTGACGCTTTGTTTGAGCGTATTTCTGTGAGTTTGGTAATTTCAAATAGATGTCACAATCGTCCACTACCGAAACATCGGACAATATTGGAAAGATAAAGGCGTTCTCAATTTTGGTTGACTTTCTCGTGAAAGGAATTTCTATGGTACCTGTATTGTTTTTATCCTGAACAACCTGACCAACTTAATATACATCTTTATTTTTCTCATATTTTAAACAAACTAGAGCATAGTCGTTTTCTTTCAGCTCATAACGATCAAAATCCTTAAATCATCCGTGTCAACAAAATCACCACCACCTAAAAAAAACACTTGCTACAAAATCTTCATAGCTCTTATCGTTATTTGATTCAATTTTTTTCTTTTTATTCTTGGAAACCACTGCAGAACTCTTAGAGGCAAATAAAGCTCTTCGTGATTTCAACGTCAAATTTTCATTTGAATTTTATTTTTGTTTCTCCAAACTCTCTTTGTAAGGAGTGCATGTAATGACTTAGACATTCTGTTGTTTTCTTTAGTCGCTGGAACCATTTGCTGCTTGAGGTTACAGAGATAATTTAATCAGAAATTCAGAGAAACCTCCTAATAGTGGAGTAGGCACGTCCTTGACATCAGATGCTTGATTAAAGCATCTGAAGGAGCAAAGTCGTAATTTCGGAATATGTGACGATTGACAGGCCAGATAACAATGGCTTTAGAGGAATTCTCGTCAATGCCCTCTGTGGCTTCTCCATCATATGCTTCCTCAACTAAGGCAACAACGTCATATTGTGTGATTTATTTCCCCATGTTCTGCCGTAAAAATGTTTCTTGTGCCTGTATGTAGTACCATTCAAGGGGAAGAAAAAAGGCAACGTCAAGAGGTTGCATGCAGTGCGTTGTAAGACTTGCCAACTGCAGACTAATAATTCCACTCTCCCGCACAAATAGAAGTGCCTCTAAGTTTTTTCCATGGGCTTCGTGCCTATCCAGAAGGAGCATTGCAAGGTCTTCTCTTGAACAAACTACATTCTTCTTGAAGTGGTGAAGCCACTGTATGAAGAGTTCTGATCTCATATACCAGTATCTTAAATCAATATTTCCCTTCCGGCTGGAACTCCTCTTTCTAACTCTTGTACTTATCGATTTCTTTTGAAAATGAACATGGGTGGGTTGTGTGAGCCAGCTGTACTCACACAACAGTTGTGTTCACTCCTATCACCCCGCTATTTGCTGCCTCACCTGATGTTTTCCTTTAAGGTCGACTATCTTTTGGGGCTTCTTTTGGACAGTCGTAAAACCACTTTCACCTACATTGCAAATTCTCGTGCCACTAAGTTTATGTTTATCCGCTAGTCTTATAAGAGGTTAATAAATTATCCTATTCGTTATTTGCTGAAACCCTTCATCCTGACAAGTTTGGCAGCAAATGACGTGGGGTTTAAGGAGTAAAAAAAACGGGAGGGGGTCATATCTTTGTCAAGTGTATTAAGAGCAGTTTTTTATTAACGGTTTACCATCCTCCTTTTCACGCAAATGTGGGAACATTAAATTCTTCCTCTACCAAATTGGCGTATATAACAGCGCCTACCCAGTGCACAAGATATAAATGACTGTAAGCCCTTCTCTTTACTTCAATGTATGTACTAGTTTTGCAGACTATGACATACACAAAATCCAGTCCTCCCTCCTCCCGTTAATTTATCACTATGAAAGGTTAAACCAGAATTTTCAGCCCTGCTGAGAATCGAACCCTGTACCCTTGGCTCAGTGGACAGACATGCTAACGCTTGATCTAAGGTGTCGGCTGAACATATTAATATTTTTAAAATAGTTTAATCTACCACTTTACTACCGGGACAAAACGGGTAAGCCCCAGGACTGCTACTTTTATCTTTTTAACCATCCTCCTTTTTGTCACAAAAGTTAAAAACCTTCAAACCACTGTCTTAATTGATTATTGCTTTGTGGGGATTTCACTGAGTCGCCCATCAGTGTGACCAACAGTATTTATTTTAGTAACAATCTACTTTGGAAACAGAATGGGGAAATTGTTATGTTACAACCATGTATTTAAGGCACACACGTCTTTTGGAGCATTGACATTCAGGTATATTTCTGTCACAAATGCACTTGTAAGTCAGTGGTTTTGACCTATGAAAAACAGGATAATTCACGTGCCAGAGGTGTTTCATAATGCTGACTTAGGGGGTCCGCTTTCAAATTGGACATGCATGAACCTGGATTTTAGACCCGCTATCTTTTGGAGGGTACATCATACCATAATTCAAGAGCCGAAGGAGTTTTTAGAAAGGCTAATGGTTGTTATGCTGTCAATAAAATAATTCCTTCCCAAATATGTATGCTGTTAAATGTACCCGCATTTGCGCGACCGGCATGCTAGCCCTGCGAAAGATATCGAGGTTCAAATCCATGTGGGTATGCCGTCTAAATGTCAGGCTAACATAATTCTGGTGGGGGAATTACAAATGCGGGTGCACTCAACCACGGAAAGGAAGTATTTGATTAGATGACCGTTCTAACATACATTAGAGGTGATAGCCTTGCGAAAGATATTGAGGTTCAAATCCCTGTGGGCACACCCAAGATGTATTGAATAAAGAGGTGGGTTGCACTGGCTTGAATTCCCCACTCCCCTCCCACATCGTGACGTAGCTCATCCATGCCACGTGCCACCCACCACGCTTTGTAGTAACATGGTTTTTCGTATTTACTTGTTTTAATTATACACAAAACGTTATTCTTTGTATTTTTCTTTTGAATCAACATTTGTCTAATACATATTATTTCTAAGCTCAACCACGGGATGGAAGTATTGATTGGATGCCCGTTCTAACAGACATTAGTAGTGCTAACCCTACGAAAGATATTGAAGTTTGAATCCCGGTGGGAAGGCCGTCTGAATGTCAGGCAAATCTGATTCTGGCGGGGAATTTGAAATCGAATCCCTACTAGGTAAACTGTTGGTAGTTTGCCTCCAGGTATAATATTGGAACATTTTCTTAATCATCCCTACCACACTATCATAAATAATATATAGACGTTCAGCCCGAAAGGGTGCGTGTAACCCATCTAGTTATGGTGGTGGAGGTCGGGGGTTCGACTCTCCCCTGAGGTGTACTGTCACTAGTTCTCACTAAATGGTTTCCCTCTCTCTCACTCCACGTAAACGCTGGAGAATTTCTATCTTACTCCTTCTTACCACCTTATCCTCACCATTAGTGGTCCATGATGGTATGGCGGATACCTACATCTGCGCATATCGATGGACAATTCCGAACAACCAATTTTAGTAGACTTTTGTGCGGGGATAGTGGCCCCTAACTGTGGATTATAAATCACTGTGAGGCTTTCATTTTGAGAGAAGCCCCTGATGGTGCTCTCTAGTTGCTAAATCACCCTAATGAGCGATGACGTCACCGGGGAAAACCTAATACCACATAGATGGGGGAGGGTTGCTACATCATTCTAGGTGATGATCTATTCCTGTCTCGACTTGTCTTTTCGAGCCGCCAAACTGGCGCCAGTTATGAGTCATCTGGGAAAACCCATTGCCACATATAAGGGAGAGAGGGGAGGTTTGCCAGGGTCAATGAGCTCATGTACTAGCTCATGGTTTCAATGTCGTGATCTATTCCTGTCTCGAATTTTTTTTTAGGGTCGCCAAACTGGTGCCAGGTATGAGTCATCAGGGATGACCCATTGCCACATAGAAGGGGGAGAGGGAGGAGTTTTGCGACATCACACGAAATAATGACGTCACACTGATCGGTGTCAAAGGTCAAATTGTCCTGGGTGGGTCCACACGCTATTCAGAATACGTTCCATTTATATAATAAAGTAGTTTTAATTAGCATAGTAAAAAATCCATATTTAATTAAAGAAATGGATTAGTCTATAACTAATGCGTAATATCAACTTCATTGTGACAATCTTGTTTCAAATAATAATAGCAACAATAAGAAGTACTGCAAAAAATTAATGGACATTTATTGAGGCAGCAATTTTTACGGTGTTTTTATAGGTACTGTTCGTAGTTATCATAGAAACTTGTTTCTTTCTTTAGTATCTCTTTCTTTTGTCACAATAAATAAGTGCGTACAAAAAAGTTATCTTACAAAAGATTGTCAAATGCAACGAGGCACGGCTGTTAACCGTTCTAGTCTCATCTATCTTCACATATTAAATTTTGTTTGTTATTTCTTTTATGTATGAACTATTATATTTTAATTATAATATTTTATATAATTGCTATCAGATTTCTTTGCGTTCCACTAATTAGGGTAGTGCTCTATTGACTATATTTTACATATCTTTTGATCAAGTAATAGAGACAATCACTTCTAATCCAACGTAATCATATTTAAAATGTATTTAATTTATATAATATTTTGCAGTTAATATCATCGTGGTACAACATCCTCTGTCTCTCTCTATCATCCACCCAAGCAAGAAGGGCAAGGGGGAAAAGAGAGGGACGATTGCGTCACGTTATTTGAATGTTCTAGAAGCAAAGTGTTCGTCAAAATCCCGTCACTAGATTGGATCAATATCGATCCAATCATATTGTAATCATCTCAGTTTCCTAAGAAGTATAATAGCAGCGCGTCTGATATTTGAAATCGCATTCGACCTGTTCAATACAGCAATGACGCTAAATAGATAATTTATTAAATTTACATTAATGATTTCAATTATAGTCTGACAACTAGTAGCATCTCGTGAGTAAAATTCTTAGGCAAGCTTGGAAGGGGTGCACCTAAGTTTAAAAAGGAGGTCTCGGATTTTTTTAAATTGTATGCTTTAAGAATCTATTTGGAGGTGTTTTTTTATTATAGTTGTGGCTTTGGGCGTCCTTCTGTTCTGTAATTTACATTATTGGTTTATTACTTACTATAGACATATACTTATAAACTTTCGTTTGTTAGCTTTGAATGATTCACACACATCAAAACAAAAGCACCTGCTACAGAAAACCCCCCAAAACTCTAAGGCCCGGTACACAGGAGACAACTCCTTGTACAAAAAGTTGTGCAAGAAATTGTACAATATCTTGGTCATATGGACTGCATACAAATTTTAGCCAGTGACTGTTCACACGGCATTTGTGATTGCATACAATATTTGGAAAAAACAAGGTGTGTTTTCCCTTTTTATGGAAAAATAATGATTGAATGATTTGGAAAATATTGGTATTTAATGTAAATAGTTTCTTAATCATTCCTAATTATTATTAAAAGAAAAAATATATTTTTTCAATTTTTAAATATTATTTGAAAACATTTAAAACTTTTATATTTGGGGTTTAACCTCTTTCAATTATAATTATTTGTTTGTTTTCAAGCATTTAGCTGTTTTTATTAAAATCACTCGTTTAAAAAATAGTAGCTATCTAGAAGAGGAAGTTTTCGTGATTACAGCTCAAAAGTTGTACAAGAAAAATGGCTGATATAAGACGCGTTCTATTTCCTGAAATTGTATACAATAATTTGCGCAAAGGAGATCTTGTACAAGTTTTGGTGTTCACACGACGCCATCTTCAAGCTGCAACTTCTTGTACAACTTTATGTAACTAAATAGTTTAGTTAAAATTAGTTATAGGTGGGAGGTGACGTTACTCGCTTCCTCGCACTGCCTCCTGGGAAACGTTTTAATAAACGGCTAAACGAGTAACACCCAATACGTAGTAATATTATGATAACATGTTAGTGATTTATTCAAGTTTTATCAAAATAATGGTGTAACTATTTTATAAACACCTGGTTTACCCCCCTCTTCCCCTCCCCAAATATTTTCCCCTGACCCACCACTGATCAATGCTATTCTTATGAGAAAAGTGACCCACCTGCACTATGGGAAGGGTCAGTGTGGGAGAGAGTGGCCCGCCTGCTCTATGGGAAGGGTCAGTGTGGGAGAGAGTGGCCCGCCTGCTCTATGGGAAGGGTCAGTGTGGGAGAGAGTGACCCGAAACTCTCATTTCAACCACTACTTCTACTCCAATATCAAACCTCGTTCAAATTCATCGAGAGGTTTAAACAACATCGTTCCAATCTTACGCTCGACAGTTACACAAAAATTAAAATTAATGTTTACTATTAATAATAATATTTTATAACTATACGTTTTATTGCTATTCTAATTCAAGGAGAGACCAGGAATAGACACTTAGAAGGAAACTAAAATATACATTTAGTTGTAACATAAATACAACTGTGCGAATGATAGGGAATATGCTTTTAGGAGTGACCCAGAATAGATAGCTGGACGTAAAATATAATAGGGCTTTTTAGTGGCTTAATTTTATGTATATTTGGTGTTTATAGGGGTGGCCCACTAGGAAACATAGGCATTAGCTACTGGCACTATGCCCATTATAGGCAAGATGAGATGATAGAGATATTAATACATTTACTGTACAGTGGCAATACGGATATATCACCATTTTCTTTGCCAACTGGCTAAGTTATGTTTTAAATATTGGCCCCATCTTAGAATCGCTTTTATTGTTAGCTCTTTGATCAATTTTATGCTTCGTTTAGATTTTTAAGGTATTTTTTATTTTATTTTCTCTTTGGACATAATCGCGATAAATCATAATTTATATTCTTGTGAATTGTTCATATCTTAAGGGATTGATGAATATTTTAATGATCTTTCTGATCATATATTACACATTTATCACTTTGACGGCACCCCAGCTTGATATGATGATATTCTTAACACTGGAAACAGTACAGTGAATTAGACGATGGAGAATGGCCCTGAGTATAGAGAAAGCTTGATGCTTCGATATGTATTTTTCTTTTAGCCAATCTGCTGTGCTAATTATTGTGTATAGGGAATATTCTTTTACAAAGGAGTTCATACCTCATACATGGAAATTATTATTGATGTGATCAAGATTAAGGCAAGTAACACCTGCATGACATACATTTCGAGAATTGTGCAGCTCAACTTAAATATGAGAATATATTTTTCCACTTGTTTTATTTACTTTTTAATTTGATTTTGATTGGGCATCTGTGTTGGCTTGAACAAAATAAAAGTCATCGTACCATCGTGTAATAATAACTTCACCTGCTCCAACTCCATCGTGTAATAATAACTTCACCTGCTTCAGGTACCATCGTGTAATAATAACTTCACCTGCTCCAGGTACCATCGTGTAATAATAACTTCACCTGCTCCAGGTACCATCGTGTAATAATAACTTCA
>CABFWO010003075.1:17336-35711 GCA_902155825.1 Timema genevievae | reverse complement strand
GTACCATCGTTGTAATAATAACTTCACCTGCTTCAGGTACCATCGTGTAATAATAACTTCACCTGCTTCAGGTACCATCGTGTAATAATAACTTCATCTGCTCCAGGTACCATCGTGTAATAATAACTTCATCTGCTCCAGGTGATATATCTATAATTCTTCTTGGGGTAAAAAGGTTTAATATCATCATTACATCCTTATTATCAAGACGGTAAACTATCACAAAGATAGAAGCTGAGATAATGCTTAAATACTCTCAAGATATCTTTATTTTTGGGCAGGCGATAAAGTTCCCGATTTATACTCCCCAGGTTCCCGGAAAAATTACTGTTGGTGCAATATCTTAAGGAAACCCCCATTTCGTTTTTAGAGGTATATGTTTATATATGTGAAAGAAGATACAGGAAAGATGAAAGGTAAAATAACACAATCTGGCTTTATAATAAAAATAATACAGCTTACACATTTCACAGTAATTAATTGACCGTCAAAGAAATGAGTTTCGTGATTAATCTTGACTTGAGCTTGTTGGTGAGCAGGGTATTTGAAAGAAAACGTTCAATCACTGGCACAAATATATTATGCTGACTAGAAAGGATGTCTTTTCCTGTTAGGATTTTAAGTCATCAGGATTTGGCAGTAAGATGTTAGGGGATAGTGCTTTTTAATCTTTAATTTGGGCCTTGATGGTGATCATTAAATAAAGCTACACTTAGTAGAACATCAGTATATCAGTACACCCGTATAAAAGTACCCTGATGGTGCATCCAATCTCAAGGGCTATAAATATGGACCATCAGATGGAACTAAAATTACTTCCTTCATTAAGGTCAAACTAGCTCTAAGCCCTTAAATTATTTTTACACTACCAATAGGAGGTACAATTAGGATTTAAGTTGGTTATATTTTCCCTTTGTGTTTTATTTTATTATCGTGGGATTGCAAATCTCCTGAAATATCGGCTGAAAAGTTATATAAAGGCCTTGCACATGGTCCCATAACTGGCTTGAACAATAAGATCAGCTGAAAAGTTATATAGAGGCCTTGCACTTGGTCCCATAACTGGCTCGAACAATAAGGTCAGCTGAAAAGTTACATAGAGGCCTTGCACTTGGTCCCATAACTGGCTCGAACAATAAGGTCAACGGGTTTTTTTCTTTACGTTAACGCGTGAAGCTAGAAGGGAAATTTAGGAATATTTAGTTGTTCCAAAAGTTAAGTAAACAATTTAAGCTTCAAATATTTTACAAAATCCTTGAGATGAAAATACCAGTAATGTATTGAACCAGAGAATTAAAATGATCCTCATCCTTCATATACCCTAAGCATGTTGTAAACTACGCTGGAGTATTGAGGAGTGTCTCAGTCTGTTTCATTCCTCTGCTCTAGTTCCTGTTGTAGTTCTATTTGTTAGTTTCACACGTAATCATTCAAATAAAGGCGTAAATCTCGTTCAATCTGGTTTGTCGTTGATGGGATTGATGGGGTTCGGATCTCAGATAGGCGTGGTGAGATATGTTTTAATAAATATTTTACTTCTCTTCCTTCATGCAGATGTGGGTACCTTCCTCTCAATAAAAAAATTTAGATCAAATTTTGGAGCTACCATGACCAAAATGGTGAAATAAAGTGTAAAAAATAATGTAAAATAATATTTTAGTGATTGTTCACAGTTTATCTCAAGTCTAAGGTGATCATAATTGTTTAGCCAAAAGTGGGACATCCATCTTTTCCCCTCCTACCTCTACTCCCTCCCCAAAAATA
Source organism: Timema genevievae (assembly GCA_902155825.1). Taxonomy (NCBI): domain Eukaryota; kingdom Metazoa; phylum Arthropoda; class Insecta; order Phasmatodea; family Timematidae; genus Timema; species Timema genevievae. The sequence goes on along the minus strand of CABFWO010003075.1, from coordinate 33,947 downwards.
GGGAAACAATAATCCTGCAGAAGTTTAATATAGAAAACATCAACATTATTAGTGTAATAAAGAAATAATTGTACAATAAAACAGTATTATGTAATGAACAATTGTACAATTGTACAGTAATTGTGGCAAAACATAGCTTATGTAATTGTAATAATTATGACTAAAACCAACAACAAAGAGTCATTAACCACTGAAGTGAAAGTACGGCTCCTTTTAAAGTATCCATTTTTGTTTCTGTCAATAGATTGGAAGGGCGTTATACTTATCATCTCGGGATTTAAAATGATATACCGTATACACAGATATACTAAAATTATAAAGGAAAAATAGGTCTTTACATGTTGTCATTAAAAATCGGGACGAAAGTCAATTTTTTTTAAAGGGGCCACACTTCTGTGCCCCCGAAATGGTACAATCCCGATTAATCGAGATGTATGCTCACCATACTCAAGTATAAATATTCACCCTTCTCTTGTTACTTGGGGCTAATGTGGATTTCGGACGAGTCGATTTGGGGTAAATATTCTTAGAACAACAAAATGTTAGTGATGTAAAGCAATATAAAAACATCTCCTTTAGATCTATGTTTCCTGACAAACAAAAACCACAATGAAATCAAATGTATTCTCAAAAATTAATATTAATATGGTTACTAACACAGGTTGTAGTGAAATTTGTGAGATGATGTATTGGATAGTGAATTATTATGAAACAGCAATGGTAATATAATAGTCGTCACTTACTTTTGACACCAGTTGTCTAGCAGATAGTAGAAACCTCCCGGAAGTAGAGCCAATAATAAAATGCTGAGGAAGTTCTGCGCATGCATCCTCCATTCTCTCCTGTGGAGGCACTCCTTCCTCGTTTTGCCTCAGAAAGTACACGTACTTCTGGTCAGCAATGATGAGCGCTTCTGGCATGGGGCCAAAATGTCCGTGCAGCATCGGGGCTTGAATGACCTTCTCAACACTTCTCTGGGAAAAAATGACATCATTAGAACCATGTTATTAGGTTAACGTGGATCCCAGTACATAGGTGCGAACTCTAAGGGGCCCAAGCCCATTGAGCCTCTTCAAAAATATAGGAAGCCCGGCCAACCCAAAAGGGTGGAATAAAAATTATCAGAAATACAGACTTAACTTTAAAGTAAAGAAACGATTAAATATAAAATAGTGTTTTGACAAAATCAAACAAAAATTGATTGAGTATGAAAAGAGAGCTTAGCTTTAAAATACCCCTTTAAATATCAGTAGAATAAATGACCAACAGGAGCGCTAGTCGTAGAGTACGCTGCACCCTAGAATAAACGGGTGCAAAAAATATATAATATTTTGATTAGCTGAGCGGTGAGCGGTTTTAGTGCATTTCTTAGCCCATTGTTATATTGTTAATAGGCTTGGACGACATTGAAAGAAGTAATAGAATAGTTCCAAGGAACTCTAGCCAAATTTATGGCCTACAGAAAGCGCAGTAAGTTGTTTCAGAACAATCGTAAGCTTGCTCGAACAGGGATCTCGATACGCAGCAATTTAGAACTTAAAAATGCTAGGATCACTGATGCTCGTATTGTAGTGAACACAAAGACAGGCAAGCACTATCTGAATACAGCTGACAGCTTGAATCACTCAAGTCACACCACACACAATAAACTATCACATTTTAATTGGGTAATGTTGTCAGTTTCATGATGGCTCAAAAAGCTAACACCAGATGCTAATAGGAGTGGACAACAGTGTTAGCACAGTAGAATATTATTTGAACAGAAATATAGTCTTTATTAACCACAAACCTGAAGATATACAATGAGATATAAATATAATTAAGCTAATATTGTGTGAGTAAATAAATTACCCTCGGATAAGAGGGTCCTAATAACTGAGCTTATCAAATTAATAAGCCTAAAGTGATTAAGCCTCCACATTAATTGAAAGATACACTAAGCTCGCTAAATAGCGTCAAGGTATTTCTGACAACGATAGATGTTTAATATGTATATACTCATAATTAGATAACTACAATAGAACAGTCTAAGGAAGTTAAAGTTACGTAGTGCCCTAACGCAGCTACCATAACAAGATTAAAACTCAAGAATAAAGTTACATAGGTGTCAATTAGACCAAATTATAACTGCAAATTCAAGGAAGGTTAAACATTATTCATAACACCCACCTATATCTTGCTTTAATTGAAACTTATTAAAGTGCAAGATGGGTTTCTAACACATGAGAAATATGTATACACCTATTTTTGAATGTTCGTAAGATCTACAAAGACAAGAAGAATGCGCTTAGAAAGGCACTGCAAAAATTAGAACAGAAGAGTGTTGTCTCCAGCTAATCTGCCCTCTTGGTAGAGACAACGCTCTTTCACTCTCTTCTAAAATAATTACTATCTATTTTGTCTTGTTCTCGTATCGGATGTAATAATTTTTTGCATAAAAGGTAAGCAGCATTGGGCAAGATCAAGTCTAGAGGAGACAACCTCTTCTCTCAATTCTTAAAAATGTTGGCCCTAAAAAGGGCTGATTTCATAAAACTGTTGGCACTCAAAAGGGCTGATTCCATAAAAAAATGTTATCCCTAAAAAGGGCCGATTTCATAAAAACTTTGGATTGAACCCAGGATCATCTTGATTTATTTTCACTATCTGTTTGTTGTATCACATAAAATAAGTCTCGCCCTTCTTGTTGTGGCCACATTTCTGTTCCTCTTCAACATACTCATCCTCGCCAATGAAGATTCGTCCGTTCCGCCAATAGTAAAACAGTTCACTACTGTATGGATAGCGGGATGGACAAGACTTCACCCATTGGTCACCAGTGTTCTTGCTGGACGTTATGTAAGGCATGGCTTCCAAATTTGGTCAAGCCCGGACACACTTGTCTACAACTCCGAGGATGTTGGGCGCTTCGACTATTCCTGGAGAAGACTACGAGGACACCGGAGAGGAAGCCGACACCGTCAACGAGTTTAGTCCTTTCCCCCTACACAACAGAGTCTGAGACGTTCTGTGCGAGGTTCTAAGCTGCGTTGATCTTATCGGTGCTAACCAGTAGCTGAAATACGTAATACCCGGCTGGCTGCTAATCAATAACTTGCAGTCGGTGATCGTCTTGGGGACACACACAACAACATACCACAGGGAGGGAGAGGCCCCACTCTCCTTCACACTCGTGCGCCACTAGCCTGCCCTTATCAGGGCTGCGCGAAATGGCTGTGGCACCACCACACGCTATAACTGACACCACACTAACTTTCACCAAACCAAGATCACACAGGAATGCCAACTTTTCAAACTCTGAGGCTAACCCGGATACAACCGACATGGAGACTGATCACGACGGCAATGGTTCGTTCACCCTAGTCGACAAACTCGAACGTAAGAGGAAATGTAAGAACTCAGACAGGACACAATCTAAGAAGACCATCATGACAGTCGACAACAAATACCAACCACCGAACACTGAGACACAAGTAAACAACGACTCACCCTCAACACAGACAGACACCAACAAGAAAGAGAGACTTCCACCAATTGTGACGGTAGGGATTCACAACTACAAAAAGATCACAGAGATAGTGAAAGACACAGAGGCCACAACAGGAGTTAGTTGCATCAAAGACGGACTAAAGATACAGACCACCTCGACCCATGACTTCAAACTGGTACAAACCCTACTCAAAGAGATGAACCAAGAGTTTTACACTTACTCACTGCCACAAGACAAACCAGTAAAGGTAGGGACTGCCACCAAGCATGAAACCAGAAGACATCAAATCAGAGCTGATCGACTTAGGCTACCCAGTGACCGACGTGCACCAGTTTAGCCGCAAGGCAGAAGCCACTAACACTACTCAGACTGTGACACTAATCCCAACATTCTTGGTCTCGCTTGCTAAGACCGAAGCTCACACCACTATATTTGGAGCTAGGTACCTTATTCAGACGAGAGTTAGAGTAGAGCATTACATCCCTCCCTGAAACACGATTGTGCTATGTCACAAGTGTCAATGTCATGGGCACACAAAGAACAACTGTTCGAACATGCCGAGATGCGTGAAGTGTCTTGGAGCGCACCTCACCCCAAACTGCCCAAGAAGGACAATACTACACCGGCAAGATGCGTAAACTGCAAGGGCCCACACACGGCCAACTACAGCAAGTGCCCAGTATACGTGCAACTTTTAGAGGCCAGAAACAATCAACCCAACACAAGATAGACGCGACCCACACGGACAGGGCCCCCACCTACCACCGGGAATAAATACCCTGCCATCCCGCGCACCCATCAAATTGTCTCTCAGACCAACCAACCACCGCCAGGCCCATCAGCTAAAAAAGACCGCAGAGGCCACATCCATCTACCGCTCCTCTACCGATGTTACGGTGAGGCGCAACAGACGACCACAGCAAGAAAACACCACTTCCTCACTATCAGACATAAAAGACATCATCAACCTGCTCAAGGACCTAAACATTTTCAAGATACTCACACACTTCAGACCATACCTCACTAAACCCAGAGAGGTTACCGACAAAACTGAAAAACTGATGATACTGTTAGAGGGAGTGACCGAATACTTTTCGACCGACTATGACTAACACAAACGTGACGGTGACGAAAGACGTACTTTGGGTTTTTATATGTAACGTGAACGGGATACTCACGAAATCTAAGGAGCTAGAAGACCTTTTTAAAACTTATTCAATAGATATTGCCCTAGTAAATGAGACCCATCTAAACTCATAGAAAAATATCTACTTTTACGGCTACACTATTTATAGAAACGATAGGCCTCAAGGCAGGAGAAGGGGCACGGCTATCTTGATCAAGACTCATCTACCTCACTACCCACATCATTTTCAAAATCTCCAGGAAATAGAATCCACCGGAATAAATGTAAATACCAGTGGCGGGAGTGTCCGGTTCGTGGCCATTTACAGGCCACCGACTAAGACACTACTACCACAAGATCTATACGTAATCACCGACACAAACAAACTGTTATTGGCGAGTGATCTCAACACAAAATACACCATTTGGAACAGACGGGTAACCACCGGGAACGGATGGATATTAGAAGACAACGCCGACACTCACGACTATGTAGTTGTAGCCCCTAACGAACCTACATTGTATCCCTCAAGCTACCAACAAAGACCCGACATAATAGCCGTGGTACTGACCAACATTGGTGTAACCGCTGAGCACATGATGGTACTAAAGGAACTGGATTCGGACCACAATCCTATATTGTGTGAAATTAAAACTGCCACTAACTTTGAGCAGTGTCGGCTCGTGTATAGGCGCTGCAGAACTGCAGCACCCCCTATTTCCACTTGATATCATCGATAATATTTAACATAATGAGTCATTTTTTCTGTAATTCTTTCTTTATTTTTGTACTAAAATATATATTCCTTAAGCTTAATGTCAGTACTTCAGTAGCCATCCCCCAGCTTATGAAAAATATACAAAAATCTTTGTATGAACTGTGCGCTTCACAGTGCCAGCGACGTGGTGTTTGACTGTTGTGCGCATGCGCACATAGGATTGGGGTGGGGAGGAAGGTGGGACTGCCAGGTAGAGAGAGCATTGTTGCTCTCGCAGTGATGGTGGAAGGAAGTTTTTTTACTAAGCGTGTGTTGTGCTCAAAAACCATGTACCATATTCTTGAATGTGATAAAGTGTAGAAGAGTGTAGAATTAAATTATTATTCTGATTCCAGCTATTCTATTTGATTCATTTTTTCTGTTCTTTTATCTAACAGAAAACTTTAACCATGGCCTAGAATCCCCAAGAAATAAGTTATGTGACTGTAAGTGAACTTCAACAGCTTAAGTTTTCACAGCTATCTCTCCATGAGGAAGTTACAGTTAAGAAAAGTGGTCGTTCAACACCTGATATTCTAATGTCTCAGCCAGGCAAAAGCAGCAACAAGAAATATATTCGTAGCTTTAATTCTGAATGGTACCAACGGAAAAGTTGGCTTTGCGGCTGTGAAGTAAAAAATGCACTGTTTTGCTTCCTGTGTTTGCTGTTTGGAGGTGATGTACCGTGGACAAAAGATGGTTTTAGAAATATAAACAAAATGAAAGAAAAAACTGATGAGAAGTCAAAGAAGCACGTTGATGATGTTGTTTCACTGTCACTTTTAAGAACCGTAAGTATTAAGGAGAAACATAGTGAGGCATACAGACTTTCAATCAATGAGCATAATATAAAAGTTAAAAAGAACCATGAAATTTTGTCCAAAATAATATACTGCATTTACTTTTGTGGAAATTCTGAAACTCCCTTACGTGGACATGATGAAAAAGACGATTCAGTAAATCCAGAGATATTTAGAGGATTAGTAAATTTGGCATCTAAATTAGATTCAGATTTGAAGAATCACTTAGAAATCTAGTGCAGTCTTCAAAGGTGTTTCTAAGACCATTCAGAATGAGATACTTGACTGCCTGCTACAAATATACCATGAGGAGATAAGGACAGAAATTAGAAAAGCTTCCTTTGTAACTGTCATGGCTGATGACACAACAGAATCTTCGGAACACACTCAAATAGTCCTTGTTCTACGGTACGTATTAAATGGAGAAATATTTGAGCGTTTTTTGGGATTCTTTATTCCAGAAAATCAAACTGCAGATGGCATATCAAAACGTATTTTAGAACAATTGGACATGATCCTTCAAGGAATTGGACAAAAACTGATAGCGCATACATTTGATGGTGCAAATGTCATGAAAAGCAAGAGTTCAAGCAAAAATAAAAGCAGCTTATAGTAATGCACATATCATTCACTGTTATGCACATCAACTTAATTTAATAATGAGAAATGCATCAAGTGTTACACGAAATGCAAGAATTTTTTCTCTAACATTATGGATTTTCCAACATTCTTCTCAAGATCACCACAACGTGTGTCCATTCTTAAGAAACATATGGACATCAGCATTCCACGTCCATCCTCTACAAGGTGGAATTTCAACATACGGACCATAAACAGAGTTCATGAAAATTTACAACCTGTAAAAAGCTGCCTTACTGAAATTCAATCAACATCAAATGCAGATCAAACCATTGCAGAAGTAACAGGAATTTTAAAATCCCTGAATGATGATAATTTCAAGTTTTGCTTATAGCTTTTTCATCAGATTATGCCTCATGTTGAAATAATTTTACAACCAAATGTAATCTCGAGAAATTAGTGTGTTTAAAGTTAATGAATATATAACAAATTTCAAAACTGCTATTTTAGAATTGTGAAACTCAAAGTACTGTGAGAATCCTTCAAAGACACTCATGGCAGAAGCTAAGGAAGTGTGGGACTATATGTGTTGATATAATGGACAGATATTCTTCCACTAAACACTTAGTAGCTGCTAAATTGTTCAATAAGAATTGCTTCACTAGATTTACGAATGAACATCCCACAAAAGAGATAATACTGACCACTGACAAAGAAAAGTTTGAAACTGAACTAAAAGTATTCTATTTTAGGACTGATATTCATGAATATTGCAAATTAATTGAGCTGCTGAAATTGATCTTGGAAAATAATTTAGTTGATGTTTTTAGTGAAATTATGAAACTGATAAAAATCCTCTTGACAATTCCCATGAATACATCAAAGGCAGAGCGCTGCTTTTCAACATTGAAAAGAATATAAACTTTTTTAAGAAGTACTATGAATTCGAAAAGACTAAATGCGCTTGCAGTATTTTTAATGGAGAAAAATTTCCTTAATTGTCATCCAGAGATCAAGGAGAAAATTATTGAACTTTTTGCGCAAATTAAAATAAGAAGAATGATTTCATTTCTAAATGAAAAATCAAGCTTGAACTGTAACAATTTAAGTTAAAGTAAGTAAAAACGTTTGGTTTTTTTGCTAAGATTTTATCAAATTCTTGAATAAATTTTCTTTTCATATATGTTTTTTTCCTTTTACACAATTTTAAAACAAAGGCTAAAAATTTTCTGGAGCAGCACCCCCACTAATTTTAGCTAAGAGCCGCCACTGACTTTGAGATAAGGGGACTTAAACTAACAACAGCAACTTGTGACTGGGACGAATTTAAGCAGACATTAAAGGACACTTTACCATAAAGACAGGATGGAGTACTCCAGCAAGCAAAAGAATTAGAAGATTCATTAAACACTTATGCAATAGACATAGCTCTGATAAATGAAACTCACTTAAATACAACAAAAAGTGTTTATTTTTACGGCTACGAAATTTACAGGTCAGATAGAGTAAATAGACTCGGAGGGGGGACCACTGTCTTCATTAAAAGAAACCTCCCACACTACCAACACCATTTGAAAGACTTAATAACACTAGAGGCTACAGCAGTTAAGGTTAACACCAAACGGGAGAGTAGTCTATTCGCGGCGATATACAAACCGCTGCAGGCGATGTTACAGACGCAAGACCTGGACGAACTTACGCAAACAGGATATATAGTACTTGCAGGATACATGAACGCAAAGCACCACGAACTGGAACAGTAGAACAACGAATGCGAACGGCCGCACACTAAACGAACACGCAGACAAAAACGGCTATCTAGTTATCGCACCAAACGAACCTACATTTTACCCTTCAAATTACCTACAGAAACCAGACATAATAGATGTAGTTCTAACAGATATAGGAATCACACCAAAAGACCTCACAGTCCTACATGAATTAGATTCGGACCACAACCCAATATTCTGCGAGATAATAATTACCGCAGATATTGAGATAAAAGGGCTCACAAACACTCAAATAACATGTAATTGGGACAAGTTCAAAACAACACTGGAAGACACACTTCCGGATGTACATCACATTCAATACACGGAAGAAGCTGAAGCAACGCTTCATTTGTTCAGGTCGTCAGTACAAAAAGCCTACAAACAGAGCACAGTGCGGGAACCAATCCCACACGACCTCCTGAAAAATAACCCACAACTAGACTTCCTCATAGCACAAAAAAGGGAAGCCAGGCGGGACTGACAGACATTCAGAACCCCTAACACAGAGCAGCCTACAATAGATTAAAAGCACAGGTTAGAAGAACAGTCAAAAGCATCAGGTTAGACAAATGGGACACTTATGTCACAGAGGCAGCCACCAACACTAGCAAAACATGGAAAATCACAAAACAACTAAGGGGAGATAAAAAAATCAGAACAGTACCAGCCATCCATGGGGAAAATGGCGTGGCCTTCAAAAGCTCAGAGAAAGCGGAGTCCATAGCCACGACACTTGAAAAGCAGTTCACATCCAACCAAAAACCACAGAAATCAAGCTTCACCAGGGAAGCCACCATATAAGTAAGGGAATACTCGTTCAAACCAAACGACACGCAGGCAGACGACATCACACTTGAAGAACTTACAACTACTATACAGGAACTTCTCAGGAAAAAAAGCTCCAGGACACGACAACATCACAAACGAAGTAGTACAACCCTACCACCTAGGGCAGTGCGGGTACTATTGACAATATTAAACACATTACTGTACCTTTGTCACTTCCCGGACGACTGGAAGCTGACGAATGTAATAAGACTACCAAAACACTGTAAAGACCCGATGTTTCCTCAAAACAGAAGGCCTATCAGTCTCCTCCCCACGCTTAGCAAACTATTTGAAAAAATGATCCTTAAAAGACTCAAACAAATCACCGATAGTTTAAAAATAATCCCAGAACTCCAATTCGGCTTCGCAAATAAGCACTCCACCCGTTAGTTAATCTAATAGAAGACGCCACTCTGGCTTTCGAGGAGAAACCGTATCTGATCACTATATTTCTAGATATAGAGATAGCTTTTGACAAAGTATGGCACATCGGTCTACTTCACAAATTAATCCAACTTTGAATTTCCTCTTGGTTCATACACACAATCGCCAGCTTCCTAAGTCTTAGAACATTCAAGGTAACAATGGAGGGTAAAATGTCCACAACACATCCAATAAAAGCGGGAGTCCCCCAAGGTTCCATGCTAGCACCACACCTTTACAACATTTACATATCAGACATACCGATAGACCCGAGAGTCAAAGTCAGGCAGTTTGCAGACGACACTATGATATACGCACAAAACAGAAATATAAATTTTGCGAGTTTAGGAATCCAACACTTTACAGGAATGTTTCACTAAATGGAGAATAAAAGTAAATCCAGACAAAAACAAAAATTTGAATTAATATTTTGTGCGAATGTGATGTAGAAAATAAAATAGACCGAGTGTTTAATTTTCGGGTGTATGTGTAGGAAGTCGAATGAAAGGGATACTCAGTAGGCAAGGCTTAGACGCATTACGAAATATAGGCCTATGTATTATAGAATGTGGTTATTATAACTGCTGGAATGGAGGCAAAATGGGATAAGGCATTGTCTAGTCCTCTGTTAAAACTATGGTTTGCTATAATACAAGGTTTATTGGAAGGAAAAGCGCTATCCATGACGTCCTTCACATTCATTATTTTCCTGCTCACAAAGCAATATCCACGTTTTATGAAATTATAGCCAATACAATCTGTATGTAGCAAAGACGGAGTAAGGAAGTGAAGATATGGCCAGTATACATCATGCATAATAGTCCGGTGCGTGGTATGGATGAGGTAGAAGAAGGTTATGAAAGCATAGCCAGAATATATCATACTGTACAGTCCGTTGTTTGGTCTGAAAGAGAAAGAAGACTAATATGAAGGTTCATCCATTGCGGTATAATCTGTACAAAGCAGATGAAAGCGATGAAGGCCCATATATAGAGTTTGTATGTATAAAATAAAGAACATATTCTTACTAGATGAAAGGGGTGAAGGCAGAACTGGTATACATATTTCAGTATAGTCTGTATATGTAAAGAGTAGTCTTAGTAGAAGAAGGAGAAATTTCAGGATAGTCTGGAAGGTGATGAAAGCGTGGCCAGTTTACATCTTGGATGTAAAGCTCATCGTATGGTTTGAGTAAGAATAAGGACTGGATGGAGGAGGTTAGAGCATGGTCTTAGAAAGAGCATGGACTGGGACATCATGCAGCGTGGTGGAGTAGAGCATGGTCTTAGAAATAACATGGACTGGGACATCATACAACGTGGTGGAGTAGAGCATGGTCTTAGAGAGAGCATGGACTGGGACATCATACAACGTGGTGGAGTAGAGCATGGTCTTAGAAATAACATGGACTGGGACATCATGTCAGCGTGGTGGAGTAGAGCATGGTCTTAGAAATAACATGGACTGGGACATCATACAACGTGGTGGAGTAGAGCATGGTCTTAGAAATAACATGGACTGGGACATCATGCAACGTGGTGGAGTAGAGCATGGTCTTAGAAAGAGCATGGACTGGGACATCATGCAGCAAGTCTAGGATCATCCTGGAAATATATTTAGGGAGGTAGGAATACTCTTGATGAAGGAAGCATCTCAAAAGTAGAGCGAATCCAGCTTGGGGGGAAGCGAGATAGAGAAAGAGATATCGAGAGTCAGACACTGTACACGTGTGGGTACAGGGTTAGAGAGAGAAAGAGTTATCTATAGTCAGACACTGTGCACGCGTGGGTACAGGTACACACATGTCAGTGGACGGGTAGTCAAATATCAATTCATTTAGAGTTAGCTAAATTTTGAAACCAGCATTCAATTAGTAGATGGAGAACGTGTCAAAGATCCTGCGCATGCGTAGAGAAGTCGATTCTGGAAGTTATGCTATTATATGGAGATATTAATTAACTCATGGGTCCTAGATCTCCTATAAGAATTTCTACACAACACTTGTTTTTAACAGGACCTATGAATGGGGCATGCATCTTCTGGACAAAAATATAGTTCAATATATGCTCAAGCAGTGTGTTGTCACTTCTTATTGGAAACTGTCTCACCCTTTATAAGTATTTCCAAGTGGCTCTGAAATTGTATTGTTCAAAAGATTTGAAAAAGTTTAGTCCCAGAGAGATAAAATAAATTATCAAACTATTATGTCCAATTACTTTGTGGGAAGATTTTGATTCTGTTAATGATGAAGCAAAAGTAAAATTGGCGCCGCCTTTCCATTGATACTTAAATGTAAAAAAAAGATTATCAAAACCTGCCCCCATCAGCAATCGCCAGAGCTATTTTGATACAAAGGCTTATTTGCTGATGAACAAATATAATTAACTACAAACAAATGATCAAGAATATTGCAGTGCTCATTAACAAAGTGTCAACTGAAATAAATACATTGACAAGAAGAAAACAATGCTATCCGTGGGAGCTGTTGATTGAGGAAGAATCTTCTTATAGTTATTTAATAATAATTACTATATACATGTTTTGAATTGATAACTATAATAAATTACATTTATTTTAATTTATTAGTCCTGTTTCTCCTATTGCATATATTTTAATATATAATTTCATTGTAGCAACCACTAAAAATAATGATTTTAAATACAAAATTTATGAAATTATTTTCTTCATTAAATCAAACCATTTATAAGATTAATCCAGTTCAATTTTAAAATAAATTTTAAAATAATATTGTTTACTCACCTAAGGACCACCCTAATATTATGTATGCATAAAAGCTAAATAAATATTCCAGTACCTTCTTCTATATACAATGTTCACTATAGAGGAATTCTACATAAAATATGAAACAATTAACTTTACTATATTCCTTATATTCTATATTGAAATTATGAATAACATACGTGCATGCAATTCATGTTATTCGTGTATATTGTTTGTCTATCGGTAAAAGAAGTATTTCAGGATGTATATAATATTTGTTAGATATTGTTGACAAGTTTGCCCATATCAAGAATAAGTTACCTTCACGTAGACATATTCTGGTTCTGGCTCCTGCACCAAATCCGGTTCCGGCTCGGGTTCTGGTACGAGTTCCACCACTAAGAGAAAAAACACGCCCGCTTCATTAGCATAATTCAAGATGGAGGTAGTTTCAGTATTATAAAGGGTTTGCTAGTACCTCTAAACAAATTGGGCTGGGATACACTTGGACCAGTCCAGGCCCACAAACAAACGTACAACACTCCATAAACAAGAATCAACATTATTAATTTATAAATTATGAACGGTATATTCCACTAGTATATGCCCTTGAAAGCCCTACATAGCAAGTGCTATATCAGGTGTGCTAGTAGCATTGGTAGTAACATTGGCGAAGATAGTTGAGATTGCATTTGGAAGTCAGAACCAGTCTGTGCTTAAGTGGATGAGAAGTCAACTTAATGTTAATGAGTTCTTGGTTCAATTCCAATTGAGCCCTAAACTAACTTAGTTTTTGTGCATTTATGAATACCTTCTATTCGTATAATGAATTATATTTAAATACAATTCTCAAAGCTAAGATGGTTTGTAAGTCAGAGCTATTACATCTTAAATAAAAATTAATTTAACTTACATGTTTGTGGGCTCTTCCTTCCCTTCTTCCCTTTCGGGCTTTTCTTCCTCTTGGCACTCCCTTTGCCAGCACTTCCTCCTTCCTTGGGTGTTCCCTTCGGGCTCATTTTCTTTCCTTTCTTCCTGCCCTCCCCCCCTTCTTCCATCCTGATGTTCGTGTCTTCCATGGGGGAGACTTCGGAAAGGCTTTCTTCAGCCTCGACGTAGCCTACAGTTTCCCCCTCTGGAGGGATAGAGGCCTCAATCGAAGATGGTTGTTCCTCCTCAATACTCCTGCCATCCAGCCCAGCTGAGGAGGGGAGATCCTCCTTAGTGCTATCCTCTTTGGAGTCCTCTTGGGCACTCACATCTCCCTCCGTGGGAAGAGAAACGGGATTATCAGCTTCGGTTTCTGTACCACTTCCTCCTGGTCCCTTCTCTTCTGCCCTCGGACTCTCTTTGGACCCTCCAGACTTCTCAATCCTTACTCTAGGACCTTCCTTTACATCGGGGCTCTTCTTGCCTTTGGGACTACCCTTGGGGCTACCCTTGGGGCTACCCTTGGGGCTGCTTTTGGGGCTCTTTTTCCTCTTGGGACTTCCCTTTGGGCTTTCCTTACCCTTTTTCTTTCTTTTCGATGATTTGGGGCTAGTTATTGGTTCGGATTCTAGCTCTACTGGGGGTGGAGGTGGAGTAGGCTTCCTCACTAAACAAACAATCAAATTTACTGCAAGGATTGTAATTTTAGACAATTCTTGTAATGTATAGGGCTAAACTGGAAATGAAACTTATAAAAATGGGATAACTAAATAAAATGTAGCTATAGTTACAAAATATTGTCCCATGTACACTCTGCCAGCTCAGAAAAGTAAGGTCTTACCTTGGTTGCTAATACTATGGCCCTATTTAATAGGTCACAGCATGCTTTAACCAAGGAAAGCTTGCTAGCCTTCGTTGTAAATGGGAGAATTCCTTGTAAATTATCCCTGAATTGTGATTTAAGTGATGTATTGGGAAAGTAAGTATTTAGATCTCCTTTCTATCCTTCTATAATGGGCACTATAGCTACTAAAAAAAACTCACCATCCTCTCCTTACGGCCACTATTGCTAGGGTATAATTTGACCTCTCTTCGTTATGCGTATTGAAACTCAGCCTCTGAGGGTTTATTGGTTTATTGCTAATATATTTACACATATCTTATAATGTAAGCAGTGGTGCACCCAGAGGGGAGAGGGGCAAACAGGGTATTTGACCCCCCTCTTCCCCAATACCACAAATAATTTTAATAGAAATTTAAATAATATGAAGTATAACTAAAATATTTAGCATTGAAGATGTGTCTAATATATAGGCTACATTTTAAAACCAGGCTTCTGACTTAAACTTATATTCAAAATGTTTACCATTACACACAAAATTAACCATTGAATAAACCTCACAAATAATAGCTTCGATACCATTTGCAGTATTTAAATCTCTTAATTACTATAAAGCTACTCCAAATGATTTCTAAAAGCATTTAATATTCATAAATATTCTCGGCCTTCAGTGGTTAGGAGGCTGTGCAACCCCAAACCCACTCTCTCCATCAAAATTTCATTCTTGCTACAGACTTGATTGAATGCCTCCCCCAAAGTTAATGGCTGGGTGCGCCACTGATTAGGTAAATTATATGAAAATATATTTTATTTTACCTTTTCCTTCTAAATCATATTGAAATGTTGAAATTACACTCCTAACTTTTGGAATTTTTTTATGTATAATTATATAAAATCACAATGACTAATAAGTCGTTTATGTAAAACAAAAACTAAAAGAACACTATTAAAACTCCACAAATACTTTCTATTAAAGAAAAAACAGAATTGCCATCAACTAGCCTCATCACGCGCCCTGCCTCCCCCTCCCCCTCCTTCCTCCCTCTACCAGTGCTGAAATGCCTAAATTTGAAAGAGTGGTTAAGGGTTTGCCAAATACATGATAATACATGTGACTAGAATGCCTAAACATAACTCAATGTATTTAATTAGTGTATAATTTAAAGCTTGTTACGTTATCTATTATTTTACAAATAATTTTACAAATAATTTTACAAATAATTTTACATATATTTTATGTAATTTTACTTAAACTATACAGAATTAGCTTAGTAAATAAATATTGTGATCTTGAATCTTTTTTCAATAGCTGGCACAGTGCTTAGCCCATGAACAGCATGACCTGGGGTGTAAAACCCCGAACTCATTGGCCAATTACTTTTGAGTGAGCGTGAAGGAATGTATTTCAATTCCCTAGACATTGGGCAAGGTCATTAGAACCTCCCTAGCTTGCCTTGAGGCACACAGTTAGTACAGACAACATTGCATTTTTTAAAAAAGCTATTCCATATCATTATGAATATGCGGTGCAGGACTAGTACACCCGGAGAATACGCCACTGGGAATTTCGTCCCTAGTTTGAATCCTCTGAAAAGAAACATAAAAACTTCGTCCCGATAATTTTAACTAGACAAATAAACTGCGTCAGTAGTGTGGTTGACCTAACAAATCATCATGGATAGAGTATGTATTGTGATGCCAGTGTGGTTTTTTAGAGTTTCTTATCGTTGTTTTTTATCCTGAGGGTATTTTTAATGGTGTGGGCAGATGTGGGGATCATTGGCCTGGTTTTTAGGGCTCTATTCCTGTCCAAACTTGTTCAATCCTATCCCATGTGTCCCATTTGATTTGTATGTGTGCCCCATTCGATTGAATGTGCGGCCCATGGGGTTCTATGTGTGCCCTATTGGACCAAATGGCTGGGTAGGATAGGGGACGCGGCAGTTGGCCTAAAGTCATTAGGCCTAAAAATGAAACCAAAAGTCATTTTACTTACACTTTAGGCCAAATTACGGGTAATAAGATAAAGGTTGGCGTGGGTGTTTTTTGGAAGAAGTATTTTATTAGCTGGAGCATACAGTCCCGGGCGTCGTATCATGTACTTCTTCCTCGACGGCGGCAACGAGCGCAGCTGTACATCTTTCTCTAATGGTCTCCAAAGTCCAAAGATCATATGTATGAACTAAGTCAGAGCTTTACATCGCCAGATCAAGAGACCTTTCACTTTTCTCCCCCTACTCTGCTCCACATACAATGTTGTCACATGCCCTGGGGGGGGGGGGGTTTGGGGGGGCAACACCCACCCCTTTCTGGGAGGGGGGTTTTAATTAAAAACAAATATGGG
>CABFWO010003075.1:0-17318 GCA_902155825.1 Timema genevievae | reverse complement strand
GGGGGGGGGGGGGGTTTGAGGAGGTAACAACCACCACATTCATGAAAGGGAATTTTAATTTAACAATAATTAGGGCGTTTGAATGGTATCATTGACCTCTGATTAAGATCCATTCACCCTCCAATCAGTGTAACTAATCATCTCCATATTATGTCACACTCTCCCATGGAAAGTCCTCTGGGGTGTTTTGACCTCGGCAACATTGCCACAACTCTGATTATACACAATTAGGGGCCGCTCTCCCGACAAAAGCCTACCAAAGTTTGTTTTGTGTGATATCTACTTTTGGCATGTGCGGACTGTTATCCGCATCACCAACGTGGATACGAGCCCCGATATCTTTCGTCGAGTGCTTCATGCCCTGTAGTTGCCACACCCGAAGGGCCAACACTTTTCCGACGATTTTCTTAGCACCTCTAATGTCTGTTAGAACAGTCACATATCGTTCTTCCCACTCGCCATCTAAGCAAATGCTTCCTTCTCGCATCTTTACGCTGAAGTATTGGAAGGTTTTTCGCACCATCAGCTGCCAGGCATGTTATTCGTATGGAAGGGGAGAATAAAATATGAAGTTAGATGAGGATGTGTACAAGCATTTGCATGGGAGTGAAATTGTAAAACCCTCTAAGGCGAGTGCAATAAGTAGCCTACCATTCCTTCCTCAACCCTACCCCCCTTTTGGCAGGGCGATTAAAGTAGGTGAGGGTGTACCAGAATTTGCGTGGTAGGGAAATTTGAAAACCGTATAAGCTTTAATTTGTTGGAAATTTGAGTGCACCTACATTTTCATGGAGGGGCATATATATATTAAGATAAGGAATAAGTTGGAATATAAAGGAAATGTTCTAGAATGTACATGGAGGGAGAGTGCGAATAGTTTAGGGAGAGCTAGTGATAATACACCCAGATGGGATTCGAACTCCCCACCTCTCCGTCAGTGGATGAGCTTGACACTTAGTCTGCATGCCCATCTGTGCAGGTTATTAGTTACTGGTTGCACAGTTATTATTTCTCATGTACTACATTATAAAAACCTTTTTAAAAAAAAGACAATTATAATTGATCAACCCTTTAGGACAAAAACCACTCACGTAAGGTTTCTTTTTTATGTCATTTAATGGGGCGATTAAAGCAGATGAGGAAGTGTGTCGTCATTTGCGTGTGAACGAAATGGGAAAATCCTTCAAGAAATTCCACAACGGATGGAATCCTGAGATTACATCAGCACGTCTAACTTAAAATGAGAACAATCCTGAAATGAACGGTTAACGGGGCTCAGCTGAAACTATTAGGAACATTGTACCCTTTTCCGCCAGGGGGAATAAATCCATATAGGTATATTATTGTGATGAGTGTGTCGTGAGGTAATTGAACCTAGCATTGGTGTTTCGGAACAGATTTGCCATATAGATAGAGTATTGTGAGGTAATCATGTTCTAACTCCTCTGGCTACTAACATCTCCCCCATAATTGCCTTGCCATTGATCGGGTTCTATCATGCCTAGGCATCGACCATGTTCCCCCGTAGAGTGGTTTCCCACTATGTAATTATCATACTACTTTTGTTGTCAAAATAGAATGATTTTTTTGAAGGGCTGTAGGATGGAAATATGAAGTTAGAAATGTACCCGCATTGACAGGGTACTAGATATTTAAAAGTGGAATCTTACTACTTGTCCTAACGTAGGTCCGCTACCCATGGCTTCTTAAATAACCATTATTGTACAAATAGGGTTGTTCACAAACGGCCCAATAATTACATCAATATTATCATATACTTTCAGATAAGACTGTACCAGTTTAGTTCAGGGCCTCTTACTGGCTGTTAGATCAATCCGATAAACTAGTCTAAGAACACAGCAAGGCAAGTGTGAATTTTCCCTTGTTGATGAGTATATAGAAAAACAGTCAAACAAACCCGTCTAATTCGGTTTGATTTGAAGTGCTGGCATCCTAAAATACTTTTTAGGGTATTTAACGTGCAGTCTTTGACCCAAATGATTATATATTATAATGCAACATACAAACTAGCTTAATTTTAGAACATACACAAAATCCAGTCTGTGTCTCATTAATTTATCTATATGAAAATGTCAGCCCCCATTCTGACAGACCAGTAATCAAACCAAGGACCCTCAGCTCAAAAGGAAGACACCTTACCGACTACGTTGACGATGAGTTTGCTAATCCAATACCCTATGTTATTGTGTATATAATACTGGAGGAATAGAATTACACTGAAAAATTAATAAATTCAAGTTCCATTTCTTCCTTAACACCCAAATCTGTGGTCACAAATTATATCACGTCCGGATTTACCATAAGGGAGTGAAAGGGAGTGATTTGGGTTCGAACCTTGGTCAGTTATTCTAATATTTGCGTTTACTAAATGGTTTCCATCGCTGCGCGGAGGGAGAGTAGAAAACATGTTAGGGAAAAACACCCCTAAATACTTTTGACCCGGATCTCACAGCCGCCAAAGTTCCGGTATTTTTACTAGATTTTCATAATTATATAATTCACTAATATTACAATGATAATTTATTTTTTTGATGAGTATTCAAAGTTCCAGCTCTCTAGCGTTTTACCCTCTTCATCCTATCTCCCTAGTTTATTCACCGTAAGCTGAGAATAGGGTCACGACGTCTAATTATGTGTTCGGGCTGGACGCATAAGAAGTAATTACGCTAATGTGCTAGAAATGAAGAAGGCCATAAATAGAGGAAGTGTATCCACGTTTGTGTGGAGAGAGAGTGGAGAGCCCATTAGAAAAACCTCTCTAAATATGCCTGACCCAGATGAAAACACCGAACCATCAAAAGTCCGGTATTTTTATTAGATATGCACAAGCTCCTTGGCAATTTTTTTGACATCTTAGTTTTATCTCTCTAGTTTATTCAACGAAAGTTGCTTTTCTGGATGCGTTAACTATTCTCAAAACAAGGCTTAGTACATTTGCTGTAGCGTGTTGATATGAGACCCGTAGGTCGTAATAAATTTTGAGACTTATATCGTGATAGTTCCAATACAAGTTTCTCAACGGAATTATGTACCAAAACATCTGCCCTGTTAATGGGAGTATGAAGCTTAGTGCCGCGAAATAGACTACGAACGCCTTTGAAAGGGCCTGATACCCGTGAGTTTAAATAATATTTACTGAACAGTGTTATGTGTTTTTGTCCTTGCTAGCATTTGAAATAAACGATGTCCACAAGTGCTGACATTCCTCTGTTATTACTTGTGAAAGAGAACCCCTGTGGCTACACCAGCTAATTTTCAAGTTCATGTGTTCTTTAGATATGTTTTCCAGATCATCAGGTAATTGCGGTAGAGTTTCAATTATATAAAATATTTGAAAATATTTATAGGAAGTATATTCTGAAAATTGAAAAATGACACCTGGACACAGGAATCGAACACGAGACCCGTGTCCAGGTGTTATTTTTCAATTTTTATAATATGATATCTAGATGGAGTAATACCCACTAAAAGCTTAAATAATAGCTTTGGCTATTTAATTCTTAATTATAGGAAGGTCAGCAAGTTATTTTTAGGGTGAATTTTCATAAATCGTTTCCCACTTCCAACCCTGAAAAAATGAGATACATTCGCTTAATAAATCTAATTTCTCCAGCCTTACTTCCTTCTTGTGATAAATCTTAGATATGTAGAACGATGAGAGGCTCTGTGAGTATTGTAAACGAACATTATAAGTTTTAATAAATATTCAGGAGTAAGCTAAGTAAATCCATGCCATAGTGTTCAATTTAAAGGATATGGTTACTTGGCGTTCTAGGGGTTAGGTGTCGGACTTCTGTGCTGGGAGTCCGGGGCTCAATGCTTGGTCCCGGCACAGATTAATCTGATTGCCAGACCCTTCCTTCAGCTCTGACAAGACGTGTATTAATCACAACTTGTGAATGTGAGGAATGCCAGGCCTCCACTTTGCTTCGGATTCCACGCTAAACTGTAGGTCCTCCATTTCATCTCACAATCACCCTACCATTACACATTAGCGAAAGTGCGTATAACGCGAATGGGTACTAAGACGAGGTGCTGATAGTAATAATAATTATTATTATTGTTATTTAAAGGATATATTATAGATTCCTTCATCCACGTCGGGAGTGTTTAGGGAGGTTTTCCATTTTTCATGCTCCCTCCACACAAATGTGGGTAAACTTCTTCTAATTTTGGCTTGAGACAATTACATTATTTCTGAAAACAAAACTGGTTTTTTTGTAAGGTTTATGACGTCATATTTATTAAATTCATCTTGTCACCCCCTCCCAACAACACAATTCCTTATTATCACTGAACGAATGTTTTAAAATAATTGATTCAATGTTCCCATAATTGTATTTGAGATTATTTAAGAATTTATGTGAAGTTATTATTATGTCATTAAAATATAATTGAGACCATTAAATGATATTTAAAAAACAAAATTTTTTGTTGTTTTAGTGTTATTTTGTTTGTTTGACATTTCTATAAAAACTTAATCAGCAAAGATAACATTTTATTAGTGAATTAGTTTTGATATTCTTCCAACAAACAAACTAACTTGTCATGTGTTAATTGCTACTCCCTCCCAGTATTCTGGGATCGACGACTTGGCCTGCATTCTACCATCACAACAGTTAAAATGTATAATAAAATAAATGGTAGTAGTCTAGTACAACAACCTGGTACAGGACGATCATTGGCTGCTATAAATAACTTTGTCCTCTGATTGGCTGCAATAAATAGCCCAGACTCAGTACAGTCTTGCCACCCCACCCCCTGACCCTCTTTCCATATCCGTAATTTATTCCCCGCGCCTTTCGTTAGTGAATTTTTATGTGTGCTTATTCGATTTTAATGTGTGCCCTAGGCCCATTAGTTTTTAATGTGTGTTCCAGGGTGCGGACTTGGGCGTAGGGCCTATTGTGCCCCAGGGTATGCACTCCGTGGGGAGGGTAGTTTTTATTTATTGGTGGGGGAACGTGCAGTCCATGGCATCGGACACTCCTCCCGTGACGTGTCGAGAAGCATCCTCTCTTGACGAATGTAAAACATTAATTGATGTATCGTTATGATATTCCAAATCCGGGACCCCAGTAGGTGTTGATTATACTAAACATGTTCAAACAGGAAAATACTGGCTAGCACTGGCTCCCCTGTGATTTTCCCCGACCCCCTGTCCACATCCGGCGTCAATCGGGGGGTGAATATATAGGGGGTCGCTTGGTTGACTATTTATAAGCGTCTGTAAAGAGATTCATGATGGATAAGTTAAAGCAGCTAATAAATATTGTTGACGCCATGCAGACCGTAAAATGTTGTGAACTAATCGCCGATCAAAAGTACTCGGTGGATAAACTAAAAGCTGTCAATACAAAGCTCGGAAGATGCCTAATAGCATATCTAGATGGCGAGTTTTGTGTATTTTTATCCTGTAGTTTTGGTACTCTATCGGATGAAGACGTGTGTGATATTAATAAGGAAAACTTATATTTACCTCTCTCCAAAGTTTTTACCTGGCATTACCTGACCTTACTTAGGAGAAACGGAGGGTACACAACTAAAGAGTTCCTAGATAGAATATAAATCTGAACCTGAAAACTAGAGTCAATTTAGACAGATCTCAACTTAGCTCGATCGCAGGATTACATAAGAGAGCAACCTACTTTAAGAGCGTGCGAATTGAAATTGATCAATATCGGATGGAGTATTAATATTTGAGAGTCGCTCAAGACACCACTAAATTTACTATGTATGGACACCAGAGGATACAAACAAATTAGGAGAAATAGAGCGGTGCACACAAAAGGTAACAATGGTGGGAAGCACGTTAATTAGTCAGGATGTAAGTGGCACAATGGAAGCCACCAAGGAGATAATTTCGATGCCAAGTACAAGACCACGTGATCAGAGAGTGTCCCTCAGTAAACAAGGATCAAATAACATCATCTTCAAGAAAAAACCAACCTAACCGTCACGTTTATACTCATTAAAATATACCAAACTAGGATGCAAGAGAGTAACTGTGCTGGATTCTCCCCCAATTTCTAGGTTTGAAAATCCAAACTGAAAAACTGAAGGAAGGACATGGGCGCAAGGCATAACGTGATCTCTAGGGAGTTTTACGAAAAACTAAGAGGAAACAAATTTTTCCGTCGGACCAAGAGTTGCAATGTTAAGTGCATAGAATCCGACGGACAGTGATCTCACATAGAGAAAAGAGTGAAAGCTTCTGTGATGAAGCTAATTTTCATGGCCCATGTGGGTTTTGTCTCACCTGTTTTAGTCTCTAAAACCATACTAGGACCAGATCAAGGGACCAGGATTAAAATAAGTTTCTATAAAAAAAAGGTTAAATTCCCATATGGGTTCACATGCGTGTTGGAAATGGTATCCGTGGGAGATAAAACATCGGAAATAAACACTATATAAAGGAAAAACTAGACTCATATTTGAGGTCATTACTAATGAATACTCCAACGTCATAAACATTCGAGTTGGAATTAAAAACATTCTGGTTCACATTATTGAACTGATTGATTCCAAACCAATAAGGTATAGTCTATTCTACTATCCCCCAAAATTTGAAACACTCAAACGACATATGCACCTTCTAGAAAGCTTAAACACTATCATAAAATCCAATTGTCCCTACGATTCGCCCTGTTTTAAGTGACAAAGGAAGGAAAGGGGAGTAGATTAGTAGTGAACTAACTGAAGCTAAACACAATTATCAAATACGAAGCTACTCCAATTTTGACAATTTAAATGGCTTTAAAATACCTGTGAAAAAAAGCAAAGGCCCTTAAATTGGTGGAGGAGAACAAAGACACGTTTCAAAAACTGAAAGAGTTACTGACTTACAACCTTTGTTAAAGTTGTCAATTTCAACAAAACAAAATGTGTCTTACGAACGGACGCATCCTCGACAGGACTGGAAGCCAGGCTAGGACAAATGACCAGGAGGAATTTGCAACCAATCATCTAGACCAGTTGAATTCTGCACAAATATGAAACCAACTATTCCACCAAACAATTAGAGATGCTAGCCGTAATTTTTGGAATAGAAAATTTGAGGCAATATCTTAAAAAAGTAAGTTCAAGCTACAATGAGATAAACTAGTTGTGACGTGGCTACTTAAGCGTCTTCGGCAAGTAGAAAAGATTGGTTGATAGCTAGTGCAGTAATTAGCATTGAATTTTGATGTAATCCGTGTAAAAGGAGAAAAAACTTTTTTGAGGATGGTTTGTCACGTATTATTGAGGGATCCGAAGAAAGAAAACAAAGCAACCTGAATAAAGCGGTAAAATTCTCCACAGCGCTGACGCTACTGGAACACTTACCAAAATTGTTCACACCCACACAAGAAAGCCAACGGGACAACCCTATCTTAAGGTAAATTTCAAAAAAACCTCTCAAGAAGAACTGATATCCGAATTCAAACTAAAGTACGGAGTCCTTCTAGTCAAACTGTCAGCAAAGTCAAAATGGAAAGTGGTAGTGCCTCCAAAACAGATCAATATATTGTTTAAGAACCATCACTCCAGACCCAGTGGGGCTCACCTATGAAAAGCAAAAACTATTGTGAAATTTATAATCCTATTTTTCTGGAAGGGTATAGATCAAGAGATACGTGACCTAGTCGGGAATTGCGAAACGTGTTTGCGATCAAAACCTCCCCAAAACACGAAATATGGAAAACTCACATCAGAGGTAGTAGCCAAATTTCCTATTTAAATACTATTGGTGGATTTCTTTGACCCCCTACCACGAACTAAAGAAGGCTACGCTTACCTGTTTACGGCATTATAAGCGTTTTAGAAATTCTTATGGCTTGTCATGGTAAGGAAGGCCTCAGCAAATGCCGCAACGAGGTTGTTAGAACAGGAAATGTTTATAAACTTCAGAATACCATGTAGTTTAGTTTTGGACGCTATTACATTTAGGTATCATATTTTTCAAAATATGTGCTTGGCGAAACGGATGTCACTTTACCACAAGTCCCCATTATCTTAATCCCTCCCAGTTGGAACTTTTACACAGAAACATGAAGAGTGCACTAACCGCCTTTCGCAACTTCCACCACAGACAGTGAGACTCCAACCTCACGTGAATTCAGCTAGCCTTTAGCACTGTCCTTCACAAGAGTCCACCATCTATGGTATTGCGCGGCTACGACCCTATTAAACCCATTAATATTGAGTAGAAAATGTTTCCTGCTAAGTTGGAACAGGACTCTACTCAAACCCCTCAAGAAGTATGGGAGCGAGCTTGGACAGAACTTACGATAGCCCACTCGGCGGTAGCCAAACGCTAAAACTAGACCAGATACCCAATGCCGTACAAGGTAGGAGACAAATTAGTATATAAAGTTCATCAACTCAGCAAAGCGGCTGACAGGACAGCATAAGGTTCAAATCAACTTTAGCCGAACACTTCTCGAACCCTGTCACGGTCCAGCCGAAGGGCTCAGAGACTGATATCCCGACAGTAAAAACTTATGCGAATCAATTAAACCCATGCCACCACATGTAAATTGATTTCAAACTATTTTTGTCACCTTTAGGGGCTCTGTATTGCTTTTCCATGAATATATTCTAATAGAGAGAAAATAATTACGGGCACTTGTAAAATACCTTTTCCTTGAACTTTTTTTGTATATATATTCATAACAATTTTAAGATAAGTATGTGCATATTTATATTCATTACTATATTAAGGTAGAAGCGTACATATGTTATCATAGGTTATGTATTTCTTGTTCACTTTCTAAAATTCTGTGAATCTATAATCTAAGAAGAATATAAGATTTCGGCTTTGTTAAATATTATACAAATTGATCGATCGATCAATTCGTTAAATGTTAGTATCTAAGATATTTAATATTTATATAATTAAAATTTTATAATCTTGGAACTTCATCTGAGTATACCATGAGCTGCCTGCTTCCCTTAGCTGACAATTGAGGGAGGGTAGGGTGTGCCGAATGAACCTCACTGCTAAGGGACGTTGTTCGTACACTCGGGGCTTCCCTAAGCTTCCACGAGAGCTCTTATTTAGCTCTCGGAAGATTTTCTCCCGCGCGAAGAAGTAATTCGGAGAAGAGTGACGTGAGGCTCCCCTAATGGTAAGCGATGCCAGTAGGAGTTTTGTTTCCTTCTGTACGTGGATATTCAGTTAAAATCTATGTCCTACTATTGCACTGATACTCAACTTACAGGAAACCATAGTTTAATTTTGTTTCACTCTTTTTAGCATGAAATTTGACGATGCTCGCCGACAGTAAGGTCCCATCTCACTAACGGTGTTAACAGCATTGTCCTAATGGCAGTCCTTAGGGGCCACGAGGGCCAGGCCCCACTAACAATTTCCCACTTTTTTAATAAAGTTATTTTATTTTATTTATTTTGATTCTATAATTTTTTTAAATATTAATATGAAGTAAAGCACCATTCTCGACACGCAATGAAGTATTGGATCTATTATACAGTATTCCATTCAAGATTATTCACTCCAAACGTTAAGTGGAGACTGTACCGTATACACTCTAGTGACTGAATATAGAAGATGAGCAGATCCAACATTGACAGGACCTCTCAGAGAAGCCACACCTCAAAGTCAAGCCCCCTACCATTCCAGTACCAGTCTTACATTAGCGAATGGTGCCAGTCTAAACGGTTCCGTTATACGATAAAGGTAGTTTTGTGTGTCTGTGTTTATGTGTTGTTTTAGTATGTGATAAGACCCAAGAAGTAATATGATGTGTGAAAATTATTTATTAAAATTAATAAAGTAGATTATTTTTGCAAAACTCTGTTTTCTTCATTAAAACTGCAAGAACAACTTGACATTAAACGGTTAGAAACACATCAGCCTAGTGACTTTACATTTATGCAGGTGGAAAACTTAAGTACATTTAAATCTAATTTAATATTTTAACATGTGGTGAGAAAAATAATTACCTGTAAGTTTTGACCTGGCCCACCAAAAATAAAGATCACGTTCCACCACTGCCTAATATTATAATATTTTAAACTATAGTATTATTATTGACGTGCACTGTTGATTGAATCCAACCCATGAAACACTAGTAGATCTTTGATCACCTAAGAGATAAATAACACATGCGTATACATATAATGTCATGTATGGAAGTGTCTGTAATGTTATCATAGGAATAGTTGTATTGGTTAGTTGACGATCTAAAACATTGACTCCCTTTCCTTTACATATTATGTAACTTTACCTTCCTCCGGAATAAGTTTCTCTTCTTGCACGATCTTGTCATAGTAAGTCTTGTAAACGTAGAAGATTTTTTTTTGCAAATCCTTGTCTAGAACGATGTCGTCGTCCAAGAAGGCTAACATGCGGTACTCAAGCTCCCCTTCACTGTGTTGCAGCATATCTAAAAATAACTGTTCATCTTCTTCGTCCATTAAGGTCAAGACTTTTTGCTTCATCCATTCCAGACGATGATACGTCATCTGTAACAATTTCAACATGTTCTGGTACAAAATCTTAACCTCTTCGTACAACAGGGTAGAGATTTATTTCTTTATCCATTCCATTTGAAGATTCTCCAACTGAAACAATACACACACTGCAAAATGTTGTGGTACAATATCTTAATCTCTTCATGCTACAAGTTAAGGGTTTCTTTCTTCCTTATCCCCACATAGAAGCTCATCATTTTAAATTGTATACCTAGTCCATCACGCTTTGAAACATTTACTACTATTATTTCTATATATTAATTTATTTAATCTTTCTGCAACATCAGTTCCTGCAACATGTTTTTTGACAAATTATTCCACCAGTTAATAAAAATAATATTTGTTTTATAGCTCCAAAATATAGGTATTAATTTTAAAGAAATTGATATGTTGATTCCAAATATGCCATTAAACGTTGTGTGTCCAATCTACATCAAAAGTTTAATTTAAAAATTTTAATAATCATAAAATATTATAATAAATAATAAATATAATATATAAAATGGCCCTGGAGAAAAAATTAGGTTAAAAATAATAAAAATGTTAAAAAAGCAAAAAGGGTAGAAAGTAAACGTAATAAAAAATATATTGTATGACAAAATCGCCTTAACATTCTCATATTGTGTATTATTATAGCTTTGAAGAAACTTTTCAAAAATAGATATTTAGTAAACTAGTCTAGAATAAGTTTACTCATAAAAACAAACACATTAGCACCTTAATAATCACAATAGGGATTCACTTTTTATTTGAATTTTAAATGAAATTGTTCAAATATAAATAAAAATATTATTATTACTATTATTATTATTATTATTATTATTATTAAAAATAAATTATTTGTAAACTATGTTAAAATTATTTATTTAAAAAATAAAAACGTATCCTTATTAATCATGAAAAACTGTTTACAGATTCCCACTTTAAATTCTCTCTTCAAAATCATTCTCCAGAATATCCAAATTTTCTATGACTTGTTGTAAGTAAAATACCCTTTACTTAATTTATCTAGATATATAAAAATACTAATTATTATTGATATGTAAAATAGGGGTACTAACGAGCTATGATGTGCAATACATGGATCCTACCTAGTGCGTGCCACTTAGCTTCTCCTACTCAACCCTGATCTCATCGCCAAGGGGTGAATCCCGGAATCTGAGTAACCTGGTAGAGGTTGGGTTGAACCCCAGCGGAAACCAGGTCAGGTGCAGACGGGATACAGGAGACTGGTCAGGGCCAAGCCTAACAAGCATGGAACAGGGTCCGACCAGTTATCTCCCAGATAGGTGGGCTGGGAGTGAGAGGGTGGTGATAGTGAGCTAAGTCATCATCAGCACACATAACCACGGTTAGGAAAGGTTGCAGCCAAGAGAAGGTCTACCTTAGGACCTATAAGTGGCAGCCCCTACTCAGGGGTAGGCCGTGACAGGCTTAGTAAGCCGGTGGCCAAAACAAACCCATATTTGAGAAAACATAGTAAAATGCCAGAATGAAAACATTGTTGACAACCATAAGCTAAGAATAGGGACTCTAAGCATTGGAACACTGATCGTAAGAGTGGAAGAGATCGTGGATTTCCTGGAGGAGAAAAGATTAGATGTCCTGGGCCTGAGCGAGACCAAGTCGAGAGGGAGCAGTGTGAGGTATATAAGGAATGGCTTTATTTTACATTAGATGGGGAATGATGAAGGGAGGGAAAACGGAGCAGGCTTCGTAGTGAGAGAAGAGCTAAAGTCAGAGGTAGTAGGGATGAACGAAATAATAATGACGTTGGCAATTAATGACTGAGGGAGAAAGGTAGAGGTGATACAAGTTTATGCCCCACAAGTGGGGTACCCAGCAGAAGAAAAATACAAGTTTGAGGAAGTCCTAGAAAGGCAAATGGGAAACGAGTGTCAGATTGTAATGGGGGATATGAATGTAAAAGCAGGAAAAGAGAGAGGAGGACTTGAGGATATGTTAAGAAAGGAAGGATGGGGAGAGAGAAACGAGGAGGGTAGAAGGCTGTTGGAATTATTTGCAAGAAATAAAATGAAAGTGGCAAACAGCTGGTATAAGAAGTAAAGATAAAGTCATAAAATCACTAGATACATTTGAGATGGGGACAAAAAGTCGGTGATAGACTACTTTCTCATGAATGAAGAAATGAAAAGGCAGACCTTAAATATCAAGGTAATATTACCAAGTGTGTCCTTAAATAGTGACCACAGGTTGTTGGTGGCAGACACAAAGATATAAATATGTACGAGAAGGGTGGTAAAGCAAGAAAGAAGAATAAGACCGTGGGGGCTAAAAAAATTAAGAGTAAATAGAGATTGTTGCGTCCCAACTATTTTAGTTCTTGCCCTCCTTGGGCTACGGATTAATTAGCTTGACGCAATATTTCCCACTTGACTTATTTGTGTTATTTCTTATTCAACTGAATGTTGGCCTTTTTTTACTATGGTAAACTAGACGGTTTACAGTAAATAAACACATTGGCGAATATGCATTATTTTATTAACATATATTATACATGTATGTAGCTCTCAATATTAATCAATTAATATCAAATGTCTACTCCCAATATGTCCCATTTTTTCAGTCCTTGTTTACTTTTCATAGCAATCTAAGTTTGTTGAAAATCGTATTTATTTTCCATGTCAACTCAGCTATTCACCCTTACCACAGCATACAATAAACCTATATCTCCTTGTAATGCTTTTAAAGTACATCCAAAGTTGGCTATATCAAGCTGTACCCAAGAAAGGCAAAATACTTAATACCCAAAGATGAGATGCAAAGTCAAGTAAGAAACTAACGGAGAGAGAAAAGAAGTTAGAATGATAAATTACGAAAGAAGAACGTTGAAGACAGGAGAGGAATAAAAGGAACTATGAATGAGATATTTTGAGAAAATGTTCAACCCAGAGGAGGAAAGAAATGAGACTTAAAGAGAGGAAAAAGAAAAAAATAGAAAAGGAGGAAATAGGTACAACATGGAAGGAGGTGGAAGATGCATTAAAGAGGATGAAACAATTAAAAGCACCCGGTGTGGATGGACTGACTGTGGAAATGATAAGGGCAGCAGGTGAAGTAGGTACACAATGGTTATAAAGGGTGCTGAGAGAGGTTTGGAAGGAAAACAAGATACCGGAAGACTGGAACAAAGGAGTTATAATATATATTTTAAATCAAGGCCGTAGCCAGCCAATAATTTCTGGTGGGCACATCCCTCAAGCCAGAAAAATCCAGAAAAATAAATGATGAACAGTTCTAAGAGCTATCTGAAATGTTTTTTATGGCAACATAAACCTCTAACTGCTAGAGGCTAGGAAAGATTCTAAATATTAAACACCTCTAGAAACTATTTGAAGTTTTTTATGCAACATAGCACCATAACTGCAGAAGGCTAGGAAAATTCTAAATATTTAACACCTCTAGAAGCTCTCTGAAGTGCTTTTTATGGTGACACAGCCCCTAATTTGTAATTGTACCTTAATTTTTATATTGTTTGAACCATAAATAAAGCCATGTATATTTTGTTCATAAAACATCGGGGGCTACGGCCGTGCTTTCAAGAAAGGAGATAGGAAGAGGTGTACAAATTATAGGGTGAAAACGCTTATGTGTAAACGTACAAAAATGCATGTGAAGATTCTGGAAAAGAGAATAAGAAATAAAATGAAAGGAAGGTGGAAAGAGGACTAGCATGGATTTAGGAAATAAAAGGGTACTATAGACTTAATCTTTTGCATATGACAGTTGATGGAGATAAGGTATGAATATGGGAAAGACTTGGTAATGGTATTTATGGATAGATATAAAGTTTGGAAAGCGATGGAGGAGGCCGAAGTGGAAAGATTAGTTGTAATGAGAGTGAAAAGCATATATGAGGATAGCAGGAGTTGTGTTTAGATGAAGAATGTAAGGACGGAATGGTTCCAAATAAAAAATTGAGGGAAGCAGGGGAGTGCCCTTTCCCATTACTATTTGGTCGTGAAAATTTGGGAAGAAAATAATTAAAGTCATTATGTTCGCTTATGGTATGGGTGGTGAAAGAAGAGGATGTACAGAAACAACTACAAGAATGGAATGAAGTAAAAGAGTGTGGAATGAAAATTGGCATGGCAAAGTGTGAAGTGATGGTAATTACAATGAAGAGGTTAGGCCTAATAAAGCTATAAGTTTGGATGGGGTAGAGCTGAAAAAAGTACAGAACTTAAAATATCTTGGCATCGTGATTGAGGAGAAAGATGGGGGTAGAGAGATTTAATTAGAAGAGAACAGAAGGGAGAATTGTTCTATAGGTGTGTAAGAGACCTGCTATGGAGAAGAGAAGTCTCCTCGAAGTGTAAGGAAGTATTGTACACGGCGTACTTTGTACCCATTGTTACATATGGAGCAGAAACATGGGCATTGAATGTAAGAGAGACTAGGAAAGTGGAGGTCATGGGACTAACTTTTGTGAGGAGCATGTTATCTGTCTCTAGTATAAACAGGATTAGGAATGAAGTTAGCCGGGTAGGAGTTGGGGTAAAGGGATTACATGAGATAGTAGAGGAAGCAAGACATAAGTAGCATGGGCATGTAATGATGGAAAAAGAGAGGATGCCGATGACAAAGTTGAAAATTAATTATGTGGGAGAAAGACGGTACGGGAGGGCAAGAAAGAGATTGGAGGAGCAGAAAACAGAAAGTGTTCAAGAGGAGAAGAATGGAATAAATTAAAGGAAGAAGAATGGTGAAAGGATAGAGGAAGATGAAGTCATTTTACTAAACTGACCCAGCCACAGGCTGGAAACAGTAAATGATGAAGAAGATGATGATGATTATGAATATAACTTATACAATACAACCGGTAATCTGCAACAATTTTTTAAAAGTGGCTAAAAGATCTAAGTCTGATGCGCAACAACCAGCACTGAATTATACATAAAGGTTGTGCAGTAATATTAGGTAAATAAATATGCTTATCAAATTTGTGTGGAATATGATCGTAATTGTTAACACGCTCATTTAAATAATTTCTCTGGAAGCTGGCTTTGTATAGGTTTTGATCAACTCAATATTTGATAAGAATTTATTTTAAATCATAGTCGGCTGTCAACTGTACATCCGTGGGCTCCTTGATGATGCAAAAATGGGAGCGGAATCAATCTCTTCGTTTAACCTTGGAGAAACATAATTTTTATGGTGGGACTTTCAAAAACTGTGAGTTTGGTTGCAGCACGCGAAAAACAAAATGACCACCAACGCAAACACATTTTCCAATTTATCTAAGTAACCGTATGTTTTATCAAATATATTTTTTACCATAAGGTTCCCCCTTTAATTCTACACTAAAACGGCTATGACATATTTTTTTATGTAGGACCTACCATTTTCTAAAATATTTACTTTTTGTACTTACAAAGGAGAATAGTGGTACCAAGTATTAAAAGTTGTTCCTTGAACATATATCTCACTCACTCACTTCTTATTAACCGTGGAAACAATAAAGATTATGTCTACTTAAACATTTTATATGTAAGACACTGTTTCTATGGAGGGACACCAGATATCAATTATTATTAATGACACCCCACATATACCTTCCATACCCCTATATTTTTACAGTACATAAAATATTATATTAGAATATAAAAATTATCGAGTCAAAAAGTGTAATTTAAAATGTTTTAGCAAAAAATTTGAACAAAATTTCAAATTGGTATAGAGCTATACATTCATAGACAAGAAATATTTGACACTTATTCACTTCGCACTTCGCACGATATTGCAACGATTTGATCGACACACTCCTCGTGGATGTATGCGACACGTTAACAGAATCAGTGGATGTCATCAATCTCGAACAGACTACGGTGGAAATGCACATCAGAAACCAGGATCTTATCAGTGATACCTACTATACACGTCAAGTCATCAGTTTGGACTATTACATGATAGATTGTGAACTAAAAACAATTCTACTAACACATCCATGATACACTGTAGAAAAACGTATGAACGAATATATATTCGTCATTCCTGTAAATGTGTATAGTAAATATTATGTATGTATGTGGAACTGTTAGTTTATAATAAATATATTGTATGTCTGTGAAACCTTTAATGTATATTAAATATATGTTTTGTAATATCGTGTTTTATTCACGCAAAACCTGCTTGTCTCTTACACGTATATAACCAGATACGATGTTTGACTTGTCGAGCCGGAAACTGACACCAAGCATGAACAGGGCCAATGACCTCTTGTACTAGCTCACGGTTTCAAGGTAACGAACTATTCCTATCTCGACTTGTCTTGTCAAGCCGCCAAACTTGCGCCACGTATGAGCCATCAGGTAAAACCCATTGACACATAGGAGAGGGGGAGGGTTGCCAGGGTCAGTGACCTCATGTACTAGCTCATGGCTTCAAGGTCATGATCTATTCCTGTCTCAGCTTGTCTTGTCGAGCCACCAAACTGGCGTCACATATAAGTCATCAGGGAAAACCCATTGCCACATAGAAGACCAGAAATAAACCTTATCGACATTGAAGGAGGATAACAGGTCGTTAACCCCATGTCGTCATGGAAATAACCAGAGGGGAAATGGAGAGGAAAGGAGGTCAGGGGAGGGGGAAAGCTATGACCCAGTTCCAACAGCCAATCAGAGAGCAAGGAAGGAGGGTCATTGATATAGCCAGCCAATCAAGCGCTGTTCCCTTACGCCAATCCATCTACTAACACCTGTCACCTGTGGTGTGCAGGCAGCTCGTTCTCTAAGGTGCCTTTTAGCACACCAACAGCATGAACCCTCCAGTTTACCCCCGGATTGTTAAATATTCTC
>CABFWO010003074.1:60081-87376 GCA_902155825.1 Timema genevievae | reverse complement strand
ATTATTATTATTATTATTAGCACCGCGTCTTACTACCCGTTCGGGTTATACGCACTTACGCTAATGTGTAATGGTAGGGTGATTGTGAGATGAAATGGAGGACCTACAGTTTAACGTGGAATCCGAACCACGGTGGAGGCCTGGCATTCCTCACATTCACAAGTTGTGATTAATACACATCTTGTCAGAGGTGAAGGAAGGGTTTGTCAATCAGATAAATCTGTGCCGGAACCGAGGATTGAACCCCGGACACCCAGCACTGAAGTCTGACACCTTACCCCTAGACCACCAGGTCACCATGAACAATGTTCATAGCTTGTGTTGGCTTGCGTTCAGCCAATCAGAAACAAATTAATATAGGTGCACTACTTTACTAAACGAAAGTAGACTGATTAGTTATTTGTTTGAGGATAACACTACGTGTAGATATAATATAGTAAAAGGTAAATGCACTTTAAATTCTTTAACTTTTCATATATTCATTTGATTCTATTTAATTCGTATTTGTAAACTTTTAAGGTAGGAGTGTAGGTGAGGTAAGAAATGATCTGTGTTGTTGCAGTTTTTGTAGCAAAACATATCTTTGGTCCAAATAAATCAAATATTTCTTCAGTAGAAACATAAAGAGTTTAATTTTCTTCACATGTCGATATCAACAGTCGTTTAATATCTGGTAAGGGATGTCCAGGGAATTAATGACAACTTTTTCTCTTCATTTAAAAAAAAATGGCCAATATGTTTATGACAAATATTCAACAACACTTTTGATATCATCACGCGAAGAAAATTAAACTCTATGTTTCTGCTGAAGAAATATTTTATTTTTGTTTTACAAAAAAAAAAAAGTTTTTATATAAAAACTAGAAAAGCACTGTACTATTACCGTGTGACCTACATTCCTAACCTTAATATGAATTTGATGATGGATTCGTATTTGTTGAAATTACGTATCCCTACATTTTAATTGTCCTTTCAGTCCTTGTCCTTGATACGCATTTTAATAAACACACACGTCTTGGAAGTGCACTTAACGAGATGGGTTCGATAACCGAGTGCGACTGATCGTAGACGAGCCATAAAGTGTAAGGCTAACCCTCTGTTTGGATACACAAGAGGATAATAACTTTCGCATGACCGTTTGGCCTTGGTCCACCAGATGGAGTCATATTTGTGTACAGAATAGTGCATGTGTGTTTGCAGTACAAACAAATGACTCGGTAATCCCGAGGGCAGCGCCCCACGCGGCTTATCTAGACACAAACGAGTCGCATTCTGTCTGGAGCTTTAATCTCGTCTTGGAGAATAAGGAACACCCGTCTCACAATCTATACACAAAAATAGGTATTTTTATTTTTGACATTGCGATCAGAAAATTGGGATAGAATGAGTGTATTTCTTTTTGACAGTTATTTCCCAATATGTAAACATTTAGTACACCCGACCAAAATATCAACCCCGACCTTCCTCATGAATGGCCAACCAAAAAGTATAAGTCTGACGCCTTTGTCCACGTGCCCACAGGTGAGTGTTTTAAACTTAAGTGAAATGTGAGATAAACTATTATGAGTAATAATAGTTACGATAGTAGCAATAAACATTATTTTTTGTTACCATACATTTTGATGCTTTTATAATTATCATCATCATCATCATGAACAGCTTCCAGCCACTGGTTGGGTCTGTTTGGAACATAAGCCTCTCCACCGCCTCCTTTCCTCCCACCACCTTTCTCCCTCCAGCTTGGCCCAGTCCTCTCCTCTTTCCTCTTCAATCTTCCTTTCTCCCTTCAGCCATATGTCCCTTGGTCTTCCTCTCAGCTCCTCTACATCCAACCTCCTCCTGGGATACTTTCTCTCTCCATTATTCTCACATGGCCATACCACCTTAGTCATGCCTTCTCTATCCTGTCCTGGACTAGCTCGTCCTTTACTATTCCTCTTAATCTCTCATTTCTCATCCTGTCAAATTTTGTAACACCGATCCTGCTTCTCAGAAATCTCATTTCACTCGCCTTCATTCTGCTCCTATCCTGTCCCACCATCACCCACGTTT
This sequence comes from Timema genevievae, assembly GCA_902155825.1. NCBI lineage: Eukaryota > Metazoa > Arthropoda > Insecta > Phasmatodea > Timematidae > Timema > Timema genevievae. The sequence continues at coordinate 85,324 of CABFWO010003074.1, read as the reverse complement.
CTGCAGCGTACGTCAATATTGGTAGGTAATAGGTGTTGTAGACTACTCCCTTGCACTTGACTGGAATATACCTGGTCCAAATCAGGCTTCTCACGCTTCTGAAAAGAGCCACAGTTTGACTTCCTCTCTCACATATTTCTCTCCCGTTCCTTGACATTTAAATTTAATATCAGACCAAAATATTGACGGTACAGAAAATATCACCGAGATTTAAAAACAAATTTAGCTGGTTGACAAACATTAACACAAAATTAATAATAGCATCGCTTCCACAAATTAAATTGGACCTGTATAGTAAATTAGTTATTCCCAGAAACGTGTAACAATAACATTTACCCACAAAAATGGTCACGCAAAGTAATGCGTTAATTTCATGTGGTCTAGTTCACCGGTGTCGAGAAGGTTTGGGTTCAAATCTCTGACGGATGTATTGAGATTGTATTTCTCCAAAATAAGTTTCCACATTCCTCCATACACTTCTTCTAAATCTATACCTTACTCATCCCTTCCTCCATCAAAGTAGCTGAATGTTGATAACACGGATGGGTGGTAAGATGAGACTCACAAATTGTTACGTGATTGTTTCTTGAGACATATGTCACTTTTCCATCAGAGGACGTCTGCACGCCGACTCGCTAAAGCTCTGCTCCAGTTGCCAGAATAGATAACGTGAAAGAGTTATAGATTGTACTTTTACTCACATTCGGCTTCCATGTAACGCTTATACCTACCGAACGGGAACTCGTTCGAGAAGAGTGAGAGCACTCGAGTGCAGCGCATTTTAATTCACGCCTAACCTATCCGCCGTTTTGCAAACCCGGAAATCTATAATAACATAAAATTTAAACGGTAAAGTCAGATTTTCATATTAAGCCGGTCTTTTGAAAACTGGAAACTCATGTAGCCACAATGGCGTGAATAAAAATAATACAATTATATTTCTATTTTTAGGTCTTTTGCGTATAACCCGAATGGGAAGTAAGACGCGGTGATAATAATAATAATAATAATAATAATAATAATAATAATAATAATAATAATTAGGTCTTTAATTAACAATGTAAAGTGAAACTGTACAGTAATTCATGATAAAGTATTAATGGAAGCTTTTGATAACTTTTAAACTAATAAATCAAATGAAACATGTTTTTACAATGTCAAATTTGAGTGACTTTTAATCGATATTGGGGGTCAAAGGTGAGCTTTCTATAAGAATCAGGGCTTAGGATGCGAAGTCTTACGTAATGAAAAGGTCAGGACCACGTTATAAGTTAATTGGGTATCGAAAAATACATCAAAAATTCAAATTTTATTTATATAATTTTTACTTTAGTTTATCATACAGATAAATTATTGTAATCGTGAATATTTTTTACCTCGAAATTACACTGGATATTGACATTTTATGTGCGCTGTAGAACACAAAAAAGTGGGTTTTACAATTGGTCTGTCCCCTGGGCAGCATAAAGCCCTCCCGAGTCGAAGTTGGCTTAGTTAACTGATAGCTCGTGATCTTGATCACACATATGTAGCTGACTATTTACACGCGTCCGTCACAGATTCTGCCTTAAGATATAAGTGAAGATGGAGCCTAGCAAGCAAGGGACGACTCCTTGATAGCTCAGTGATTAGAGCATCGGTGTACTAAGCCAAAGGTCCTGAGTACGATTCCCATTTCCAGATGTCATTTTTCCAATTAAAGAATATTAAAAAATACAGTTAGAAACATTTTTTGATTAAAAGTTTTAAACATTTAATGGTAAACTTATCGAAAGAGCAGTCATTTAACTATTTATGAATGTTCAACATTTCAGTGCCATAAAAATAAATGTTTCACTAGCCATACGAGCAATTTATGTTTGTTATTTTTTATTGGAATGAAGCTAGTTACAATAATTATTAAGGCTTCTCTCTACCATTATCGTCAGATTTAAATTAAGTATACCTATATTTAGTAGTGATACGCGACTAATCGTTTTTTAAATGGAGAAGGCCCAGGGCGTTGAAGGGGAAGGGAGGGTAATACAGATCGTAGATAAATTTAGTAAACCACAAAAACGTACGATTTCCCGTTATAAATTGAAACGTTGCATCAACTTTTGACACACGAAGTCGATAAAGAAAGAAAAAAAAAAGCAAAATTATTTATGATAAAAATAAAATTAATGTCGGCCATTAAACCGATGTCCACATTTCTGATTCCTCATCCCACGTCACCCATCCTACTACATGATGTTCCAATTACACATGACGGAAGTGTGTGATTTATGGGGAACTCGTTCAAGCCTAATTAGACGTGTTTTTTTTGTTTTTTTTTGCGACGTGGGCATTTATGCAGATCGGATTGTTCATTCATTATACGTACCAGATGGTTCTTTACGTCGTTTCGTAAGTGCGTGGTTAGCGCGCCGGTGACATTGTCTCACTCGAGACTCGATGTATCATTCGTAATCCTCTGCTTGAGGATTTGTCTTCCTTGATGAAGTTGAAGGGAGGTATTTGCGTCACTCGCTATTAGCCACGTAGTTTAAGGCACCGATGCTTAAACTTTTTTTTTACATGACCCTTTTTTATAAGACAAAATTATTATCAACCCCAGGCAGTAATGGTTAAGTTAAGTTGAGTTTTTTTATACTCTTTGTCTCAGATTTAAAGCAATTTTAGATCAAACGAGAAATATAAATAGTAATAATAATAATACTTAGCACTGTTCGGGTTATACGCTAAAGTACTAATTACACTAATGGGTTAGGAATTGGGAAGGTTGAATTTAGAGGAAGTGAACCCGCATTTGAGTGGAGGGAGAGTGGAAAACCATTTAGGAAAAACCACCCTCAGTTCACCCGACCGAGATTCGAACCTCGATCTCCCCGTCCTCGGCAGTCGAGCTCAACACGATTAGCGCGTTAGCCAACTACGCCACCGAGTCGGGTTATAAATAGTAAACTTTTTTCTTTTTTTGCTAAAAATGCATGCGTGCAGTTTGAAATTAAGGTGAGATCATATGGTTTTGGAGTCAAGGACAGAATTTTTGCAGTTTTTATAGAAAAAAATGAAATCAAAATTGTACAAACATATAGTTTAATTTTATTCACATGGTGATATCAACAGTTGTTGGATATCTGTCATTGGTGCCCCTTGAATCGAATGTCAACTTTTTCTCTCCATTAAAAAGTTTCTCATTTAATGCCGCCATTCTCTTGACAGGTATTTAACAACGATTGACATCACCATTTGAAGAGAATTAAACTCTATGTTTCTACTAGAGAAATATTTTATTTGTTTTGCCTAAAAAAATAGTTGGCTATGGAAACTGCACAAACATTTACCTTTTCTAGTAACCCCTTAAAACCCCATCCATATTAGTTACATTTTTTATAATTTACACCTTATATATGCAGATAACTAGTGGAAACCATTAGTTCATCTTAGTTAATTGAGTATTAAATTGTGTTCGTGTGGTGAATGATGTTTATTTCTGTAATAAATCAAACAAATATAAAATGAAAAGTTATTATAATTTCAATAGTTCAATAGGACTAGTAAATATATAATTTACTCACGTTTGTCAAAGTTTACTGCGACCCCAATAATCTTTTTCGTGGCTCTAGGAGGGGTCGTGACCCATGTGTTAAGAACCTGTGGTCTAAGAGATCAGTCTCTCAACATATGAGATTACTGGTGACGGGGGAGGTCAAGACGTTTCATGTATGTATACACATTTAACGGACCAAGCTCGAATCCCGACAGGGTGTCCATATCTGATTAGTTACTGAGAATAACTTTCTTCATTCTTATGTGTATGTGGGTACATTTATTCTAAGCTACCCTCCCATTCCCTACCCTTAAAATGAATTCGTTAATAACTCTTGTGTTGCCCGTATTTGTGGGCACGTGGACTGAGCTGTCAATATCTTCTGGTCTGGTGTCTCGGTGGGCTTAAATCCCAGCTGAACGTGAGTTTGTTTTTAAAATGATTTTCACTTTCTCTCCACATAAATGTGGTTATATTTCTCCTAAAATTATATCTTTTTCATCCCTACTTTGTTGATGTGTGTAGGCTATATGCAGATAACCTAGATGGGTAGTAAGATGTGGAGCAAAAATAACCCACAATATTTTGTTAAACGTAGATATTTAAACCAGCTAGATACTTTTAACAAAACCATTAAAACCATTTAAAAAAGTTTTTGATTAAAAAAAACTAGCCATCAATAAATAATTATCATTAAATAATATTTTCTCTTAAAAATGAGCATACATTGTTAGTTATCAAATAAAGCACTCTCCAGATATTAATTATGAACAAATTCGTTAGAGCCATTTTCTAAAAATGTTGATAAAAAATTATTCATTAGTATATTACCCTTAATTTTAGGGTTAGAGTCAAAACCATGATCAAGTTTGAACGAATTCCATTAAATCGTTTTGGCTGTATACTGAGCTATATACTAAGGCACAGACATAATAAATAGGATCCACCTTTTTTTAGTTCGGGGGATCATAAAACGTCAAGGTTGTCCACATAATTTTTTTTTTAGCTTAAGTTAGATTTTTTGTAAACTTATTATCTTTAAAATAACCTACAGCTCAGGATATTTGGTTTATTCACGAAAGAAGCATGTAGGAATCTTCTTACCAGGATGTAGATATAAATAAATCCATGAACGCATATGTCTAGCTAGAATAGGAAACAAGGCCAAGCTAATATTGAAATGCAAGTCAATACTGTCCAGGCACAAATAGTAGAGTGAGTGTATGTACTCGTCAGAGGAAGAAGGGAAATGCTATCAGCAGCCTTACAGGTTAAATGTTCCTTTTATTCTCTTTATATTTCGTAAATTTGCTTATTAATGTTATAGTTCTTAGAGTGCTTCAGTGGATAAAAATAAGAAATCACCCGCTTCGCAAAATAGTTTCGAATACACCAAATAGGCAACGTCGTTAAATTTCCCTAACGGCTCGTCAGCTAGAATAGTCTAACAGTAATTCCTAAACGCCAGTGTGTTCGGCAATAGAAGAACTAACAGGGGAGGAGTAAAATATAAATGACAATATAATTTATGTTGTGACTCCCCCATATTAAATAAATAAATAATTAAATTACATCATTCGATTCACAAAACACCAGTCTTCTTGCAACAATTATATTTCTATTCCCGGACATTTATCTCTTAACGATCAACCAAAATATGTGAATTATTGGAAAAATTTCAATTTTAAACTTTATGTTTTTAGCACCACGTCTTATTACCCGTTCGGGTTAATCCTATGTACTAATCACGCTCTTGGTTTTAGGGATTAAGAAAGCTCTATTTAGAGGAGGTGTACCCACACTTGCGTGGAGGAGAGTGGAACACTGTTTTGAAAAAAACACCCTTAGTACACCTGACCAAAATTCGAACCTTGATCTACCCATCATCGGCAGTCTAGTCTAGCACGAGAGTAGCGCGTTATACTATGCAGCCCCCTAGGCGGTTATTAAACTATGTCAACAAGTCTATACATGTATAGCGTCATAAAAAATAGCTTTGTGTTATTTCCAGTTTGGTCAATATTAAACATTTAAGCGCATCATCTGATTGGCAATATCTCGGCTACTTAGGCAGTCCCCTTAGCTAAATACGGTCTCCGGAAGTGCGTCTAGTACTAACATAGATATATTTGACCGGTGGATCAAATATATCTAGTTTCGTCCTTCTGCCTTAATCCCAGGGTTAAGAGGTTCTTGTCCCCGAATAAATCTGCATTAGTGCGTGGTCCAGCTTCAGCCGGCTTAGCTGCAGAGTAGGCAGTGAAGCTGGCAGAAAATAGGGTAGGGGGGGGGCGATTACTCGAATCTTCCAGCTGAGCGAACAATGATCGCTGGTGGATGAGGGAGGGAGTAGGGGTTGGGGTAGCCTCACCAAGGGTTGCAAGAGAACGGTTTTGTGTTGGAAGCGACCACGAAAACTTACACTTTGCTCAGGGCGATAAAACTTGTTTTTAAAATTAATTATTATGGTTCCTACCCAACTGAACTTAACCTAACCTTTCATGGATTAATAAATTTAAGGTAGACTATAGATCATGATTAGAATTTCAGTCAAGTCTACGGAGCGTGGTTTTACTAAAATGGTTTTCCACTCTCCCTTCAAGCAAATGCTATTACACTTCCTCTAAATGTAACCGTCATAATCCCTAAAACCATTCACGTAATTAGTACATAAACGTAAAAACCCGAACGAGTAATAAGACCCGGTGCTTTTTTTTTATATGACCACGATTCCTGATATAATCAGTACAATTATTATTATTATAAATTTGGGTTTAGCTATTTACACTGTCGTGTTTATTTTGGCTTTCTCTGGGATCACAAAAAATACGGGATTAATTTTTCTCTCCTATTTAAATCTATTTTTTTTAAGGAACCCAAGCAACCTGACCACTTGGTCTAAGGCTTCCGATTAGAAAGAGAGTGGATTGACTGTGACAATGAAGATTATGTTCTAATCTCGACCAGATATACTAGAGGATGGTTTTCTAATTGCTACTTATCACTGGTTTTCTAATTCCATTTCCAAGCTAATTCGGAGATACTTTATCTAAATTGGCCTTTCATAACCACCCCATAGATTAAGTCATTAAAATATAGCCCTTGTGTTAAAATATAACCCTTGTGTTAAAATATAGCCCTTGTGTTAAAATATAACCCTTGTGGTAAAATACATAGCAACACCGGGGTGGGGGGGGCCACGTGATTAAAGGCATCAGTCTCATTTTGTCGGTTTTATAGTGATGGGGAAATGGGTGATTCATATTCCAGCAGGTCAAAACGAGGTATTTTTTTCCACTCAATGGTTTATCACTTTCTCCATGCAAATCTGAGTACATTTCCTCTAAATTCTACCTTTATCATCCTTAATCTATTAGTATAAATATGTGAATATGCTGTATGGGTAGTAAGATGCAATGCAAGGGGAAACAATTATAAATAAGCTTAGTTGTAAGACTACACCCAAATTTATGAGTAGCTATTCTGAAGCAGAAATGGTTTGTAAGCGACGCAAAGTAGGAAATATTGGTCGGGTCACCGACCGAGCCGGGCTAAGCCCATAATAAATTCTGTTCCACACTAAGCCCCGTATTTACACGCCGTATACGTAAGGTCCGCAGTCCGTAAGAAGAGATATACTCCTAAAAAACAGAGTTCCGATCCTTAAGTCCGTAGCACTTCGTAGAATTTGAATCAACTCCAACTTTATTCGGTGGATGAATGGTCTAAGACGTCACTCTCGCAATATACTGGACTGCCGATGATGGGGAGATCGGGGTTCGAACCTGGCTGGGTATACTGAGGGTGTTTTTTCTCCCCAATTGGTTTCCCACTCTACTTACACGCAAATGCTTGTACACTTCCTCTTATCATATAAATTCAACCTTCCTAATCCCTATAACCATTAGTGTAATTAGTACGTATGTGTATATCCCGGAAGTGTAGTAACACGTGGTGTAAAAACAACTTTCTTAAATACTGTCGCTACGTACGGCTCCGGAGAACCAATAACAGGTACTTACATACATTAATAGCGATATGATAATAGAAATAAACGCATCAATGGTAGCAAGTGAAACGGTCACCATTTTCTAAACACATCGTATTTTCATTCATCCATTTTTAATATACACTAGAACTTTGTTAATCCGAAATAATTGAGAGCGAAGCTTGTCCGGATTAGTGAAAATTCGGATTAAGCGGAAGAACACAGGAATACAGAATTTTCACGAATTTTAATTTACATTTGAATTAGTTTTTTTTTTAATTTATTTAACTGAAGTATAACACGTAATATACCGTAATTATTTTTAACTTCAGGAAAACACACTGTGTTGACTACAACATTTAAATATTAAGTATTTATTATCAGATATCACTGTTTATTACAAATCTCTTTTAAATTTGAGCTTGTTAACTAATAAAATATATTTCATTTGACTTGATTTTTTTTCCCCGCTTTCCGAATATGTGTTCAGATAATCTGTAATTTGGGGCTACCAGGGTTTGGTCCAACGGGGTTTTACTGGTGGCCCATAGTAGTTTTTGGAATACCTTAATAGATTGATATAATTATTTTAACATTAGTCTAAATAAAAAAATATATTATTATGAAAATATTTAATGTGTTTATAGAATTTGCTGAGATTGTCTTATCTCGACGAGTTAGATTGGGCAAAGCATTATACTTTCCCATTGGGTGACCAGCTATTACGTGATTAAGGATATAACCCGCCTCGGTGGCGTAGTTGGCTAACGTGATAGTCATGTTGAGCTAGACCACCGAGGACAGGGAGATCGAGGTTCGAATCTCGGTCGGGCGAACTGGGGATGGTTTTTCCTAAATGGTTTTTCACTCTCCCTCCACGCAAATTTGGGTTCACTTCCTCTAAATTCTACCATCCCAATTACTAATACATTAGCGTAATTAGTACTTAAGCGTATAACCCGACCGGGTAGTAAGATGCGGCGCTAAATAATAAATTAAGGATATGGAGAATGTAAGGGTCAGTCAATTAGGGGCGGTGTGCAAGAACGGCCACTAAGTGTGAGTGGGTGCTTAGTTGCGCGTTAGTGTAATACTGAGCACACTCATGGGTCACCTTCTAGCTAGCCTATTATGACGTAAGCAAATACGACGACACTAAAGCTGTCTTTACCTAGCGACGCAATACATTCGCGGCGCAGTACGCAATGCGTGGGACGCAGCTTAAATAATAGGTGTCAAATTCTAGTGTTTTCCGCGATAGGTAGTGCTTCAACGTAATGTACGCGATGCAACTGCTTTTAAAGCAGTCAAGTAAGTGTGACCTGCGTGACGCATTAAGACAACATGATATTCTATGGAGGATAAGTGGTCTGGACAACATGAAAAAGGACAGAATTAACTCAAACTCTCTTGTTTAGTCTTTATATCTTTACAGTGTATTATTTTAATATAAATTTCATTTTTTGTTTACTTAAATATTCCTTATATTAATTAATTATTTTATATAACTATCACATTTTTCTGTCTACCGCCCTTTTTCATTAATTTATTTTTGTAAAGGTGGTACAGTTTGCTCTTTTGTGTTTTTGCGCGCGTTTTCTCTTTAGTCCGCAAAATGTTTTTTCTCAAAGGTAGACGTGCGTCACCACCGTGGCTCAACTTTTCAGTCTCTTTTCGTGTTTTGCATTCTCTTTCGTTAAATGAAATAACCCCGTACTCATCCTAACTTCTGTAACTGTGCGTCTGACCATAATCCACCAAGATCATTCTCTTACAACCCCAGGTAGGCCTACTTGGGTTACTGCTTCACCGGATCTTCAGCAGCAGGTAGGATCTCACCAAATATGTCTACTTACGCACACATTCAAATAATTCCCTTTCAATCAAATTAAAAACATCTCTTCTTAGGTACACTCATTAAAAAAATTAATACCTCCAAGCTCCTCCAAGCTCCAGTACACCTGAAATACAACTAAATGAGATGGAGAGCTGCGCATCTGTCACGGAAACAATTGCGCAGCGTGAAACGCACTATACTCTTCCCCCAACGAATTGCGTACTGCGCCGCACTTACGGCCAGGTCGCAGCGGATCTGCCGCCGCGGCTAACAGAGTGAAAGGAGTCGCATGGCACGACGCGGTGGCCGGTAAAGGTAGACGCACACTGAGGCGAGGAGAAAGAGGTGTGACGAGGAAAATTTCTCCCACCAGAGGAACTTGCATCTAATCAAACGGAAGCCCGTATACCGGAGCGACGCACTCAGAGGAGAGGCGAGGAGCCGTCGCGATAGAAGTCTTGGGAGCAACCGGGCGACGTTTCTTCCCAACGCCTGTCTTCGTCTTGTGTCAATGTGTGGAGGGTAGGAGACGCGACGATAGGGATGTGGTATCGAAAGTAAAGTATCGATACTGTACTCATTTAAAGTATCGGAAGAAACATATCGATACCGTTCTAGTATCGAAAGAAAAATATCGATTACAATAAGTATTGGTATAGAAATTTTAATCTGGAATTTTTTTTATAAAGTAATAATTTCAACTTTTGCATAGTAATGTTTGTATTTTCATATTTATTTAAACACTGAAAATTTTATTATGTAACCATATTATAGTATATTTAGGTCTATAGCATCCATGTTATGTGTTGTAACTTGGAAGGTATGATAGATAGTAATTTTATAATGAATATTATAAAAGGTGTTACCATACCAGCTTTCAAAATGTCTATGAAAATTTAACTGATGGAAAGTTATTTAATAGCTGAATATGATTAGTAATATATTTTTTCAATCTATTTTGTACCATTCTTCAGCCATAGTAAACATTTGATCCAAGTATGAGTGAAGACAACAAAAAAGTTGTTTCTTTCGATACCGATCCGATATCAGAGTGTGAGTACTAATATCAGTAAAAGTATCGGAAAAAAAGTATCAAGTAAAAAAATACTAGTATCGAAAGAAAAATATTGATATTAGTAAAGTATCGATACTTTTTTCACATGCCTAGGCGACGAGCCAAACTATGTCATCTTCGTATCTCATCAGACACTTCCGGGTATTATCAGGTGAATCACCCCTCTTTTAATTGATTTCATGAACCCAAAATTTTCGTTTTGGTTTCTCCTCTTCTTCCATACTGGCAATAAGACTAAGCACATATAGATCTTCGTCTGATGAAGTATTATTCTCACTCATTTTGGTAATAAATAGCACTCGTAGTTGTCACTATTCATAAAACACAACCTACACAAGCGATGCTAAACTGTGTACTGTAGAGATTGTGTCGAGTTTTGTGGCGTGTTCCAGCATTCAACTACACAGCGGTCAGTACAATCCGTTCATTCACTCGTCGGAACTCGCTTGTTGAGGAGGTACCACAGCCACTATTCGCACACGTGGTTAGTGCACCTGGCTACGAACCTAGGGGTCCTGGGTTTGATTCCTGGCTGGCGCCTTGGGTATTCTTCTCTCAAGAGGAATTACCATCACCAGGGGCTGGTAAATTAGGATTTAGTTGGGTTAAGACTCCCACCGACTCCACATAATCACTATCATCACCTCATCTCATTTCTGGTACGTGTATACAAACTACATAGGTGTAACTTGGACAACGTAATATCACTACCAAATACATTATTATTTTTTAATTATCTCACAAAAGGCAATTTTAGGATATTTGAGAACTAAAGTCTGTTCAGCGTAGGAATTGTTTTCCGAAAGGCCTTTTTTCCCTACCAGAAAGCTATTATATAGTAGGATATTGGTAGGAAAAAATACCTTTCAGAGAGTAATTCCTACCGTGAATGGAGTATAGCAGCGAGCGTTCCTCTTTACCTTGAGATAAGAAGACTCGTAGTTTTCTTTCTCCTCTTTCTTATTGGCATGGCAAGGGGTGGTTGTAGGTATAAGCTTAGACGGAATAGAAGAAGTATTTCCAAAAAAGACACAGCCTTGTGGCCTGACAGCGATTAATACTTTTTCGCTGACCGAGGCGGCCGCCTTAAGGACTATATATAATAGATACTGAGATTACAAAGTTTGTATGCTTGAGGCTTTAGAAGCGATTTCGAAATAAAGTTTTGGAGGGCAGAGGCAAACACGCTCAGAGCTTTTAGGGTGGGAAGATGCATGTGAAATAACGGAGAGATTAGATTGGTCGGATTAGTAAGAGTTATGTGACCAATGGCGCAGGAATAGGAGCGTAATTTCCTAGTTTAATACAAAGGGCCTTTTAGAAAATACCCCTTTTGTTTTTGTGGCCACATTGATAACATTTTACAAAATAAAAGTGTAAAAAAAGTCTTGATATTATCTATTAAAAGTTATAGCTGCAAATAACATGATCTGGCATGTACACACAGAAAGTAGTATATAATAACTTTTCAATATTTTTTTTAGCACTACGTCTTACTACCCGTTCGGGTTGTACGCATATGTACTAATTATACTAATAGTTTTAGGGATTATGACGGTTATATTCAGAGAAAGGGTACCCAAATTTGCGTGGAGGGAGAGTAGAAAACAATTTTCGAAAAATCATCTCAGAACATCTGACCTGAGATTTGAACCTCGATCTCCCCGTCATCGGAAGTCTTGTTGACTGCGAGAGTAGTGCCTTAGACCATGCGGCCACCGAAGCGGGTACTTTCTAGCTATCAGATAAGACCCTTCTTATGGAAAATGGACTGTGCAGTGTACGAAGTCCCGTTGTAGCCGTCCAAACTTTGAATGTTGGGTACATTTCATTCGTTTCCAACCAAATTCTACATAAAATCAAGATTGATATTAGTTAAATATACGTAACTTAATAGTGTAGTATTTGATCTATTGTGTGTTGTTTGTCTACATTTTGTGTAGGCCTACACTCTGGTATGATTCTGTTTGGAATGAACTTTTAAGAAATAAGAAATCTTTTTGCTGTCAACATTGATAGTATTAAACAGTATAATAATTATTAATGTTATTTTATACAGATATTTATACTATAAAAGAGAATGACAACTTTCGATTATATGACATATGAATAAATAAAAGTAAAGCCGGTAATTTTTCTAGCTGTCAGATGAAATTGTTCCTACGGAAACTTATAGTATTATTATTATTATTATTATAATAATTATTATTATTATTAGCCGTTCGGGTTATACGCACTTACGCTAATGTGTAATGGTAGGGTGATTATGAGATTAAAAGGAGGACCTACAGTTTAACGTGAGATCCGAACCACGGTGAAGGCCTGGCATTCCACACATTCACAAGTTGTGATTAATACACGTCTTGTCAGAGGTGAAGAAAGGGTTCGGCAATCGGATAAATCTGTGCCGGGACAAAGGATTGAACCCCGGACCCCAGCACAGAAGTCTGACACTTTACCCCTAGACCACCAGGTCACCCTAAACTTACTGTAGAAGTAGCCTATATTGTGAACTGTGTAAAAACCAATATTTGTAGTTTGATAAATTGATTCTAATTACCTTGAAAACGGGGTGTAAATAGTTTATAAATGGCCTACACTAAGATGTTGTTTATTAGAAATTACAAAAACATGTTAGTTATAACCAAAGGTGACCTTAGTATTATTAGGGTAAAGTGCTCGCCTCAGGACCTGATGTTCATGGGTTCAAACCCAGCAGGGGTTGACAGATAAAATTCCTTAGCACATCTTCCTTCGGAGAGGGAGTAAAGCAGTCTGTCCCATGTCTATTATGGCAAATAAATGAACCCTGGAAAGTGTGTGAAAATACATTTCCCGGTAAAATTGGTAGGCCCTTCCGCTTTTGCTCATAGAAATTCTTGTGTGCTGATATAAATCAGTCGGTTCAGAAAATGCACGTTAAATACCCCAAATAAATAAAATGAGAGTAACAAACAAAGCTTTTTGTTCGACAAATAAACAACTTGTCTTCTACAAATGGTGTCTATTAAAAAGTGTTTCAAGATTTACGTAGAGTAAAAACACCTATATATCGATTACAAAATGTTTAGTAGATTATTGGTGAACAATATTTATTTTGAAATTGTTTAGAGGCTGTTTTTTTGTGCGTGGGCTCAAATCTCAGATGTGTGTTCTGAGTTGGTTTATTCCTGATTATATGAGTTTACATTCCTTATGAATTATACCTTACTACCTACCGTGCATTAAAAACAAGCAAATAAAAGTGTGCAGAGCGGCACTGGCTAGCGACGATCCTTAGTTGTGAATTTCAAATCTATTTTGCGAAGTGAGTTGCATCTTAGCTTCACGCCAATGTACTAAATAGAAAGAGAGGGAAGAAAATGACTAATTCATCATGAGAGGCCTCTAGTGTACCTCCTGATAACACTTTCCATCTTATACTTTCGAGTATAAACACCCATTCTAATATTTACACCTGGAAGGTATTGACTTACATTTCAAAATTACCTATTCTAGAGAGACATATGGTTCCACGAAATTTTTTGATCTTCAGGAAGATTACTACAGGCCATTTTCGTGAATAAACCAAATAAACTTGGTTGTAAGTGATTGTTAAAATGGCTAGAAAAAATACTACTTCAAGTTCAAAAAAGGGATATTGTGACAATGTAAGGCCATTTTAAAAATTAATCAAACATTTATGGTTTTCGTTTCACTATTAACTACAATAGAGTCCCGATTACCCGACCGTCCATTATCTTAGTTCCGTTTTATACGATATACTCGCTTTGCTCGTTGGGGGCTCCGCCCTTAAACCCCCGGTGAGTTTTCTTTGCAAGTGGATGTAAACTAATGTAATTACAGCGTTGTTTTGAACGTAACAACTTAAAGTTACCGGTATTGTATTGTATTTTTCACACATTATTTTAGTTTCTCCATACTTATAAGGCAGCCAGAATCATCAAATTTGGCACGCTTATGGAATTTGGATGTGTCAATATGCCTGCCAAACTTTATGATTTTATCTGTCCCATAAGTGTGTCAGAGAATTATAAAATGTGTGAAAAATGTGCAAAAATTTACCTAAAATAAAAAATCTAGCTCTATCTAAGGTATAACCGATGGAGATACGACAAAAAGTAATAGAACTAAAATTGTGTATTTTTACAAATCCGCAAATAATGGTGCAATCCATTTTTTGATAGGTCCTACCGTTTAGCCACAAAAGACCTCCAAAGAAAGGTCAGCACCGACTTTAAAGTTGCTCCGCCATTTTGAACTTTTTTCGTGTGTTAAAAATTCAAATTTCAAATTTTTTGGAATTTTCCCGTGAATTACAGGCTAGAAGCTATAAGTTTGCCAAATGTCAAGTTTCTAGATAATCTAGAAGTGGGTAAACATTAATGTCAGTGAGTGAGTGAGTCAGCCATGTGGCTTTATAGACGTGCTATTGGAGTGATCTCTCCGCAAGGAAAAGAAGCAAAGCTGGGAAACAAACTTCAATTTTTTTTAACAGTGACTTTTGCATTTTGCATACCACAACATATAATAAAAGTTGCATTTAATTAATTAAAAATCTTTTGTTCTGCTTACATGAATAAAAACATAGTTTTGTTATTGCATTTAAACTATGGAGTGATTACTAATAACCCTTATTTCATATCTCGGATAACCGGGATTCTACTGTATTTAAAACTCACCGAGTAAAATTAAAATACACTAACATGTATTAATCATATCGCGATTTGCCACTACGTCACAGGTAGGAAATGACTTCAAATGCCGATACGATTATACAATAAGGGTACAACGAACAAACAAACAAACCAACAAGTTCTTTTTAATAATAATAATGTTAAGTTTGAACATGGATCAAGTTTTCCATGACGCAATTTCTCGTGTTGATCAGTCACGATCTCTTGTGATCTATAAAATATTCACACACGCGATGCCTGTGATGAACATCACTCACTAAAGAGATTTACGGACGTGGCACGGTTTGCATCGGTCACGTCGTAAAATCGTCCGAGTTGCGGATCGCGTCACAGGATCTTGATACGCTCATGGAACCCGCCGTGTGTGCAACGAATGTAAAACATGCATCGGGATTCTGTGTCGTGTATCTTTTAGTCACTATACCCGCATCTGTGGAGACGCAGACTAGACGTCACGTTTATATAGTTGGACTATGTCATGGCATTGACGGATAGGTCAAGGCTCGTATCCAGGTGTACTAAGGGTGTTTTTCTCTAGTTAGATTTCCACTCCACTCCTACTTAAATGCGGATACATTTCCTTTAAAATTCTAACTTCGGTTCTATTGCCTAGCTCATAAGCGTATTTTGTTTTTTCACCGCGTCTTACTACCTGTTCAGGTTATACGCATATATGATAATTACTCTAATGGAGAAGGAAGAATTTTAGAGGTAATCTACCCGCATTAGCGTCGAAGGAGAGTGGGAAAACATTTGGGTTAAGCCACATTCAGTAGACCCAACCTGGATTCGAACTACAATCTCCCCATCATCAGCAGGCCAATCCAACATGAGAATGGAGATCATTCGGCCACTGAAATGGGTTATAAACATAATTAAAATGCGTTAAGCCTGGACGGGTAAAAATATATTGCGGTAAAAAATTAATTAAAAATATCTCCACTATATTTTATTTAATCATTTGTGTTAAAAATTTATTTAATTATTTCTAGACAACGAAATTATTTTATCTTATCATTTTTGTTAACATTTTTATTTAATTATTTCTAGACAACAAAATTATTGTAGCATAATTAAGCATAATTTTTTTTGGTCTACACAGTTATAGTATTTAAATAACACATATTAAAATACATATTTGAATTCATCTTACCACCCGTTCGGGTGATCTGAATATCAACACAAATGGGGTTGTGATGAAGGAATTTAGAATTCAAGCTAAATGTATCCACATCTGTGTGAAAGGAGAGTTGTAAACTAGTTTGGGAAAAAATATAACTTAGTATACTTCCAGCCAGCCTTCCCGTCAATGGGAAAACCAGACTAGACTGAACTGACACCATTGTCCACGTGCCCAACGATGCTGGTTTGATGAAAACTAATATAGGTCTACACATTGACTTAAAACACTGTTTGTTAACGCTATCCTCAAGATCGAGCCCAATTTTAATCCCATTTTACAATTGACATTGATAACGTTTTACTACATTATTATTGATCTTTCATAGGTATTGATGTCTAAGATACATGGTATGGAGAAGAGAAGTGCCCTTGAAGTGCCAGGAAGTGTTGTACAGGGCGTACTTTGTACTCGTCACATTATGCACCAGAGACATGTGCATTGAATGTAAGAGAGACTAGGAAATTGAAGGCCATGGGAATGAAGTTTGTGAGGAGCATCTTAGCTGCCATGAGGAGAAACAAGATTAGCAATGAAGTTGTCCAGGAAAGAGTGGGGGTATAGGGAGTACATGAGATAGTAGAGAAAGCAAGACTGAGATGGTATGGGCATGTAATGAGTATGTTGGAGTACATGAGATAGTAGAGGAAGCAATGGCTGAGATGGTATGGGCATGTAATGAGGATGTTGGAGTACATGAGATAGTAGAGGAAGCAAGGCTGAGATGGTATGGTCATGTAAAGAGGATGGAAATGAAAATGTAGAAAAAAGACCACAAAGGAGGCCGAGAAAAAGATGGGAGGAGCAAGTATCAGAAAGTGTGAACGTGAGAGAAGAAGAATGGAAGCAATTAAAGGAGGAAGAATGGTGGAAGAATAGAGGATAGATGGAGGCGTTTTACTAAACTGACCCAGCCACAGGCTGGAAACAGTTGATGGTGAGTTATTGATATTATCTATCAAGAGTGACATCTGCCAATCACACTGACTTGTCGTATTAATAAATATGTGAAAGTAGATCTAGTAACTTTTTTACAGGTGTCAGTTAAGGCTCTTCATATTAAAATGGAACTGTAACCATTCGGGATTTTCTGCAAATCGCAAAGTCAGGCACATCAAACAATTCTATTATTCATTTGTTCTCTTAAAACTATAGTTATTAATGATTTAATCAAAGGGCTGGAAATGAGAAGGGAGGTATAGTGGATATGTACACTACAGTATTAATTACACCTAGAACACCACCTTCAATCCATCCAGACTAGATTATAACCTCGAACCCATTGACACCGGCTATCCATTCTAGCGTGAGCTTGACCTCTTAGGCCACGTGACAATCGGTGTGGGCTTAAAAACCAATACAGTTGAACTTTTTAAATTCGAAATCCAACAGAGATATAAAACATTTCCAAATATCTAAAATTCGAATTAACTATATTCATGAGTGTCTAGGCAGTTGGTACACAATAAATCAATAACCTTAAAATATGTTACATATAAACACACATTCTATTATATATGCTATATAAAAAACGCACATACACAATAAATACATACATAAAAAAACAAAAATTCAAACAAAAAACCTAAAAACTTGGAAAAATTAGCATGTGAACATTGTAGACTAATGATGAACTCTGAGTCGACTCATCCCTTCTATTAGGCAACCCACTCGCCGTAATTCCCCGGTTTCTTACTTGCTATGACAGGTTAACTACAACTTTACTTTACATTCTTAGCATATTGGGCGGTTTAATAAAGGTCGTTAAGTTAGTTTTGAAACTGAGTACAAACTCGAAAAAATTAGCAATGTATAGGCTTTGAATTATCCAAATATTTCCTTCTAAAATTCGAAATAAATGTTATTTCATACCACTGATTTAAATAGAAACCATGTCAAATTAGCCAAATCCTACTGTACAATCATTGATTTATTCGCTAATATTTCACGTGTAAGTAAGCTCAACAATTTTGAATAGAACTGTACTTGTGTAAGGCAATAATAAATTATTTCCTTCGCTTGAGGCTTTATGAATAATCGATTCTTCACCCCTAGACTATACAACACCAGGTCAAAGGGATGTTTGAATTATTTAAGGGCAACAAATGAATACATCCAGTTTAGCATTATTTATGTTCAATAGAAAATTTAAAGTTATCTACTATAACTACAAACGATTACATTTGGCTCTTTTTGATACTGAAATAAACATATACATTTCAAATTAATTAAATTGGTATCATTGTATCTTTATTTTAACTGCTATCTTTTTATTTATTTATTTAGCACCGTGTCTTACTACCTGTTTGGGCTATACGCTTAAGTACTAATAGTTACGATAATGGATTAGGAATTGGGAAGTTTGAATTTGGAAGAAGTGAGCCCGCATTTGTGTGGTAGGAGAGTGGAAAATCCTTTAGGAACCCCCAGTTCACACGACCGAGATTCGAACCTTGATCTCCCCATCCTTAGCAGTCTGGCTCAACACGACTAGCGCGTTAGCTAACTAAGCCACCGAGGCGGGTAACAACTGCTTTCGATTTCAATAACTGCGGCAGCCTTATTTAATCTGTCATTTTCTGTTTCTCCTATTTTTCTTCTTAAATTTCAAGCAAATATTTTTAAGTTAATTTTTACACTGATCATTGCTATTTTTTCAAATTCAACTATAAGTTGTAATATCCAAGTCATTTTTTATTTTTTTTGCTTCTCCTAATCCCAGGGTTTGTAGTTAAGGACAGTTCAGATGTGTTGTGATTTTTATGTAAATTTGCCATAGATCACATTTTTTAACGATATCGTGAAACATGTCATAATAGCGTTCCGTACATTTACCGATTAATGTAAGTGGTATATTTTTATTTCAGAAATTGTTTGGACTCATTGAAGAGTGAGATGGGTATACAATTGAGGTCAGATAATGGGTTTAGGGATTTGTCCTTGTTGGGGTCACTCGTTCGTGGTATGTGCCAGCTCCGAACCGTTTTGATCATCTGTGACCCAGTCATCTTTATAGCTGGGACCAATTGCGGCCCAGATTATTCAAGAGCAGGGACCAAATTCTACCGGTTTAAATAAGAGGTTGTGGCAGTAAAATATAAAGAGCGGTTTAATTTTTTTAATCAGATTTTTTATTTATGTTATGTTTCACAGAGATTAAAAGATGTACTGTATTTATAGGCTGGGTTAGGTTAGGTTTGGGGTCGCACAAGGTATAAGGTATATTAGACTGTGGATCGCATCGGTGGACACGTGAACTAGAAGTAAAGCTCGTTTGCTTAATCTCTGGTTTGCAGTTAATGGCTTCGAATCCAGGCTGGGTGTACTGAGGATGTTTGATTCTAAATTGTTTTGCACCTCTTCTTCCACGCAAATGTTGATACACTTTCTCTAAGGTATATTTGTCTCATACTTCTCTCATTAGTACTCTATTCTTAAGATTGATGTGGGCAGTTTAAATATAAAATAGGACGTTATGAAACATATTATTAAAAGTTGAAGTAGTGTAAAAAAATCGAGTTTTAGTAGCTGCTCAAACTTGACTCAAAGTTTTTTAGAAGATTCGAAAAAATTATAAGTATTCGGAATTTTCAAAAAATTTCTCGAAAATACTGAATTGATTTTTTTAAAAAAGATACCGTTTAATTACCGTATTAGCGTAATTCATGCAGGCCTATATGCTTGCGACCCGAACGGCTAGTGAGACATGAGAACTTTTTTTTTTGTAGAAAGGCACAAAGACTTAGATTTCCGACTTGCTCTCGCAAGGAGAAGACTACCAGATACAATCTGAACGTACTATACCTCCCTCATATATCAGTCGGCAACGTGTTAAGCGGTTTTCACTTGCAGAGGTTTGGGGTGTTAATAACCCCTCACTCAACCACCCCACCCTCAAATGTGTCAAGAGATACCGCCACGGTGCTTCAAGCAAAGGGGTTGAAGAAGGTATTTAAAAAAGGGTGCGGCGAAGAGATTCACGATGACCCTTCACCTCTGGGATATTCATCTTTAAGGGTTGGGGGGGAGGTAGGGGGCGGATATCAACCTTCTCTCCATGAGGGTTTGAACCATACTTTAAGAATGGCCAGAGGGACCACTTTCTAACTAGTTAGATTTCCCCTTCACGATCAAAGCATTACGTAAGAATTTTTAAAATAAAAACACATTACGAAACTATATTGGAGTACTTAAAACACGTTTAAGGCTCTGGATATTACCATGATCGTTGATGCTTGCTTAGACGATGCTCGATCATTTTGAATGTGTGAGTACAATACAGTGTTTTAAGATAAAATAACGGGTAGTAATACAAACGTATACGATAACACTAAAATAGTTGATTTGAACTTGATCTAACATTTTACTCAAAACTGGCTTCCTTTTCACATTTGACTTAAAAAAATTATTCTAAAATTTGACTCGAAATGCTTTCTTCCCAAACTTGATACAAGCTCGACTTAAAATTAAAGCTTTCTTCTTTTGCTTATTCAAACTCGACTCAGAACAATATTTCCCCTCTTAAACTTGACTCTAAACTTTATTTTATTCCTCTCAAACTTGACGCTAAACTATATTTCTCCTCTTAAGCTTCATTCAAACTCGACTCTAAACTATATTTCTCCTCTCAAACGTGACTCAAAATCGACATGAAAATCTTTAAATTAGCTCAAACTTGACTCTAAACTATATTTCTCATCTCAAACGTGACTCAAAATCGACATAAAAATCTTTAAATTGACTCAAACTTGACTCTAAACTAGATTTCTCCTCTTAAACGTGACACAAAATCGACATAAGAATAGACCTTTATTCTTTAAATTGATTCAAACTTGATTCTAAACTATTTTTATCGTCTCAAACGTGACTCCAAACTGACATTAAAATATACCTTTATTCTTTAAATTGACTCAAACTTGACTCAAAACTATATCTTTATTCCGAAACCTGACTCAAAATTATATATTTACTCCCAAACTTGACTATAAACTATATCTTTATTCCCAAACTTGATTTTAAACTATATATTTACTCCCAAACTTGACTCTAAACTATATCTTCACAAGTTATCCTATATATTTACTCCCAAACTTGACTCTAAACTATATCTTTACTCCCAAACTTGACTTGAAGTTAGTTATATATTTTCTCCAAAACTATATCTGTTCACCTAAGCTGAACTCAAAATTGACACCAAACTAGATCATATTACCTAAACTCAACTCTAACTTGAATATAAAAAGCTCTTTCCTCTAGGGATGTGAAAAAATTATCTATACTTTACTAAAATCGATATTTTCCTTTCAATACTAGTATTTTTTTACTCGATACTTTTTTCCAATACTTTAACTGATATTAGTACTCACACTCAGGTATCGGAACGGTATCGAAAGAAACAATTTTTGGTCATATTCACTCATGCTGGGATTAAATTTTTACTAGGGTGGATTGTGGAGGAAGAACAATTGACATCATTTTCTGCATGACAAGCAAGAAGCAACTCTAGCATTCAATCTCGTTTAGCTCGTCATAATTAATATATGTTCTTTCATCTTTATTTATCAATACAGCCTGATACCTGACCGGCGACAAGTCCCCTCCTACCCCTTCCTTTATCAATGAGCACGGCCATCAAGGGTACCCCAAGCAGACGAAGCAGAAATTTTATGTGCGTCCTTTCTTCTAGTCTTTGTCAATAGTCAATAATCTATCTGGATAGAGTATTTAAACGACGAATTAAGTTAAAAATTCCACCTCCCGGAAGGGAATTATGGAAGTTTTTTTTAAGAAGTTGTATAGGCAAAAAGCATCTTTTAAAATTAGTTTTAAAATATTAAAAACCATTATAATTTTCAGTGTTTTAAATAAATATGAAAATGCAATTATGATGAAAAAGTTCAAATTAATATTACTAGATAAAAAAACATTTTTCCAGATTAAAATTACTATACCGAAACTTACCGTTATCGATACATTTCTTTCGATACTAGTACGGTATCGATACTTTTAGTGAATACAGTATCGATACTTATCTTTCGATACCACATCCCTACTCTCGTCCCCTTCACAATAATAACCCTGTTTCCAACGTGTCGTCGAAGAAACCAAAATGCGAGCCAACCGACCGTGCGACTAACATTTCCGGTCTGTCTCCTTGTCCTTCCAGCTAGATGTCTTCCGGACGTGGTCTGCTGATAGCGTGCTTCGGCGTGGTGGCGGTGCTATCTCAGACACCGAGCGTGCTACCCCCTGACAACACGGGGCTGGTGGGTGCCCCTCCCGCCCCCGACAGGCCTCTGCTCCCTCTCAGGTTCTGGGAGAACCCCCGCAAGTCCCCTCTGAAACCACGCCGGAAGGACTTGGACGAGCCCACGCTGCTCAGACTCATGGGCCAGGACTTCGACTCCAAGTGGATGAGGAGGACCCCGCCTCATCACCACGTCAACGATGCCACGGTAGGGCAAACACCTTATTACTAAAGGTAGCCGGTTATACTGGGTTCATATCCATACATCATGCACAACGAGGACCACAATCTTGATGACATGCAATTTTTTTTATTCTTTACATGAAATAATAATAAGTACATACACTTTGTTCATGATCCCCTGGTTGTATAAATGTATTACTTTAAGATAATTATTTTAAAATTTTGTCATGTTGAAATTTTAGGTAATTTTGTTTGGGTTTGAGTCAATTTTAAATAATTTTTAAGAATTTATTTTTATTAATGCAGCAGTTTTATTCTTACCACATAAATGAGGTAAGCGGGGCCATTGAAAGGTTGTGCCTTTCCTTTAGCCGGTGATACAATTTCTTAAATAATTACATAGTCAGTAATATACAGTTGAAATTTAGTAGTCAGATTTTCACACACACAAAAAAAGTTAGTATAAAATCATATTTTTAATAATGTTTTTAAAATAAAAGTTTCACATTATAAGATAAATTTAATTGAATTTTAGGCACAAATATACTCACAAGTTAGCCTGCAGAATTGTTGATGATACACAACCAAACTAGATACAGTGGAGTAATCTAACGAGTGTTTTCACAAGTTATCCTATATTACTGTTGATATAGAACCAAACTGAGCTGCTTCATACAGTGGAGTAATCTAACGGGTGTTTTCACAAGTTATCCTATATTACTGTTGATTTAAAACCAAACTGAGCTGCTTCATACAGTGGAGTAATCTAACGGGTGTTTTCACCAGTTATCCTATATTACTGTTGATTTAAAACCAAATTGAGCTGCTTCATACAGTGGAGTAATCTAACGGGTGTTTTCACAAGTTATCCTATATTACTGTTGATTTAAAACCAAACTGAGCTGCTTCAGACAGTGGAGTAATCTAATGGGTGTTTTCACCAGTTATCCTATAGTACTGTTGATTTAAAACCAAACTGAGCTGCTTCAGACAGTGGAGTAATCTAACGGGTGTTTTCACAGGTTATCCTATTTTACTGTTATATAGAACCAAACTGAGCTGCTTCATACAGTGGAGTAATCTAACGGGTGTTTTCACAAGTTATCCTATATTACTGTTTATATAGAACCAAACTGAGCTGCTTCATACAGTGGAGTAATCTAGTGGGTGTTTGCACAAGCTATCCTATATTGCTGTCGATATAGAACCAAACTGAGCTGCTTCAGACAGTGGAGTAATCTAGTGGATGTTTCCATAGTTAATCCTTCATTACTGTTGTCACAGGATGAAGGTGAGCGAAAGACGGTTCGAGCTCTACGTGAACTGGTGGAAGGTGGCAACCACCCCCGACCCGACTACCAATACTCTCTCCCTGAGGGTCTCCCGATCGAATACCACGAGATGATGAAGACGTGGTTGGTCCGCCAGGCCACCTGCCCTATACACTACGTGTGGGATGACCTGGGGACCTATTTCTGGCCCAGATGGATACGCAGAGGGGAGTGTGGCAGTGAGGAGGAGCCTAGGCATAATAATTCGTGTGAGTATTAATTTTGAGAAAACTTACCTCCAGGTGGATAATTTTATAAAATAAAAATCCCAAAGATATATGATAGTTGATCAAATTCACAAATTAACCAATAATTTTATCTAAAATGAATTTAATATATTGAAGAGAATGACATCTTCTTTGGACCAACGAATGATTCTGAAAAGAAAGATTTCAAGATTGTTTTTTTAAACTATATTTTTCTAAACTGTGTAATTTTTTTTTTCAAAGTGCTGTTCGTGATTAGCTGTTGTTAAATTTTATTTAGGATTTTTTGATAAGTTTAATTATTAAGACTCTTTTTAATAAAGTTTATTTTATCACATATTGTTTTTAGGTCATATTTCTCTGCAAATATCGGCACGATTCTCATGAGTCACAATTTTAATTTTTATCTTCTCGTATTAAGACGTTTATAGATTATCTTGGGTTAAATAAATGACGAGATATCTAATCTATATCGAGTAAAGAGCGAACTCCCAAGTGTATTTTACTCTCGCCTCCCAGTAGTTCGGGACGGAGACGCCGTGACGACATCAGGCAGGGACGTCAGCGGCTCTACCGGGACCTCTTCACGGAAGTCTTGCAGTTGGCCTCCCGGCATGCTCTGCACACCTGGCGTCGCCAGGAACCTGCATATCTTGCGCTGGCACTGCAGGTACGTGGTCCTCTAAGGAGAGGGTCGGGGCGAGTATGGAAAGTGTGTATTGATAATGTTAACAATTTCCTGCAGAGCCCCCTTTTCCGATATCTCTATTTTAATAATTTGTTTTAACCATCGCGTTTTAATACCCATTTTGGTTATGTGGATATGTACAAATTAACTCTAATGTGCCTACCCTAAAAAGCTACAAGGCTGGGAATTGAATAATACAAAATATATATTAATTAATATGCCTTTGGTGGGGAGGGAAGGGGTGATTAAGAGTGGTGGAGTATCCTGAACACTGCC
>CABFWO010003074.1:41492-59995 GCA_902155825.1 Timema genevievae | reverse complement strand
CCCCCCCCCTATATACAGTCCTGATAATGATTCGTAAAGCGTATTTTTCCTTCAAGCATTAAGAAGATTCAATTGAGGTGAGCAAATATTAAAATAATTTTATCTTCATACTCAATTTTTTTAGAATTATTATATATTTGAAAGTCTATTTAATTTTAATTTTTTAACTATTTAAACGATTTAATTTAAGAGGTGTGGATGAGGAAGGTAATTTAGGTGAAGTGCACCCACATTAGAGTATAATGATGATGGAAAAAATAGTGTTATACATTATATTATGTGGTAAACAACCCCTTAGTGCACCTGGCTGAGATTCTAACCTTGACCTTCCCGTCACTGGTAGAATAGTTTAAGCTCTAGAATTTGTAGTCAAACAAAAAATCATATATTTAAAAAAAGTTTACTCTCAAGACCTAAGTTAATTTGATGGTACCCACCTCGGTGGCCGTGTGGTCTAGCGCGCTATTCTTGCAGTAGACTAGACTTCCGATGACGGGGAGTTTGACGTTCGAATCTCGGTCTGGTGTACTAAGGGTGGTTTTTCCTGAATGGTTCCCCACTCTCCCTCAACGCTAATGCGTGTACTCTTTCTCTGAATATAGCCTTCCTAATCCCTAAAACCATTAGCGTAATTGGCACATAAGCGTATAACCCAAACGGGTAGTAAGAAGCAGTGCTGAAAAAAAACCTGTTCATTGCTGACTATTTTTGTAGTCCTATGGTTACTTAAACTAATTTAAGGACACAGATCAAAAGGCAAGTTTTATACAATTGCATTAGCATTTTTCCTAGATAATAGACACGAGAAAAACATTGAAATTCACAATTAGGAAATTTCCTCCACATCAGGGGACCCAGGCAGGATTCGAATCTATCTTCCTGTCAATGGCAACTAATTGAAATGTGAGTCAACATCGAAAATCACCGAGTCACCGATACGGGTAGTACGTTTATTTTTTTATATTTAAAAAAAGTTTCAATATAATACGATCTTAGCATAGAAGTATTTTGTAAGCCATTACCATCAAGTAGGTATATAAGTGGCGTATGAGTAAAAAAACAACAACAAAAGAACCATTCTAAGAAGACTAAAAAAAAGTGCCCCTGATGTCTCCTTCTTGGTCATGTTTTATTTTAACACGTGTCTTACCTCCGGTGATTCCATCTCTCACACTTTTCTCTCCTCTTTACCCCTCACCCTCCACCTACCTTTAACACCGACAGTCTGTGCTGTTGTATTTTTTTAAATTTATTTTTGTTCCCCCCTACTTGAATCGGAACTGCTGCAGAATTATTTACTGTTAGCGAGATGCGAGTTTGACCATTACATAAGCATTGCGTGCTTTGTGTGTCTCTTTAATTTGGGGTGAAAGAGAACGTTAATTAGTTTTAGTGTTGATTATTTGTTGCAGTTTTTATAACTAAAAGACCATCTTTTTTTTATGGCCAAAATAAATAAACTACTGCTTCATTAGATACGTTTAGTTAAACTTTTTTTACATATTGTAATATCAACAGTTATCAAATGTTTGTCAGGAGCATTGTGGCATTTGACTAAGTTTAAATGAAAAGATAAAGTACTGGTTAAATTAAGCATTGCTCATGAGAAATTTTAAAAAACTTTTGACATTAAAATATGTAGAAAATTAAAGTTAATTTATATACGGAAGCAATGTCATAAAAAATGAAAAAAAAAACCAACAAAACTTGGACCTTAAATCGTGTTTCCTTCCTTCCCGCCTTAACCTTCAAACAACAAACACACGAGTACTACAGTCCATCTTTCATATAAAGGGCTTTATATGACAGATAGGAAACTTTTTCTTAGAACCACGTCTTACTACTTGTTCAGGTTACACACATTAATATGTACTAACTACGCTAGGGAGTTAGGTATTAGGAAGATTTAATTCAAAGGAAGTACACCCGCATTTGCGTGGTGGGAGAGTGGAAAACTACTTCCTAAAAAATCACCCTCAGTACTACCGACCGAGATTCGAACCTCGATCTACCTGTCATCACTAGTCTAGTCCACTGTGCGAGTAGCCCGTTAGACCACGCCACCAACGAAGAGGGTCGAAACGAGTTAATCGGTTCAAAGGAGAAGGGGAAATCACATTCTTACGTAAAAGAGTGGTGACATAAGGTTGTATCTTAGAAAGGGATAAGGATACAAAAGGAGCAACCCGTGACGTGGAGCCAGTAAGTGCTCAAGGGAAGAGAGAGAGAGAGAGAGAGAGAGAGAGAGAGAGAGAGAGAGAGAGAGGGGTAATAGTGCCACCTCCTCCCGCAGGGCCGCGCTACGTCGATCAAGAACAGACGTCGAGCGAATAGAGAGACAGACTGGACCACTGGGCTAGGAAGGTCGAACCAAGCTCTTTTCAGGGTGAAGGTTACTCTTCGGACGACCGAAGACTTTTTTTTAACCACATCTACCTACCCAATCGGTTTATGCGTATATGTAACCGGCCTCGCGTGGTATATTGGTCAGAGTTACTGGCTGCCTACCTAGAGGTCCCGGCTTTGATTCCTGGTTGGGACCAGGAGATTTTTCTCTCGAAAGGGGAATAGTTTCCAAGGTCACCAAGGTTTGGTTAGGTATGCTTAAGTTAGGTTTAAGTGTTCCCGCTGGTTCCACACCCTCATACTAGCTATCACCATCACCTCATATCATCGGGACATGGTAAGAGCCTCCACGGAGAGGATGCACGGTTAGCACGTTCGGGTGTCCCCAGGGCACTGGTACATTAGTAGGCCTACTGGATAATATTTCCACTACTGGGCTACAGATGGATGGAGCTCAGGAAGAAAGTAGAATTTGAGAAAGTGTACCCGCATTTGGGTGGCGGTAGAGCAGAAAACCATTTAATAAAATAAATAATCTCAGCATTTCCGATCAGGATTCGAGCCCCGACCTACCTCTCCCTGGCAAACCAGACCACATGAGATTAACGCATTAGTCCGCGTGTCCACTGATATGGGTGACAAGATATTTATTACTCACTTTATATGGTTATTGTTGAGGAAGAATACTTAGGGCAAGTGCACCAACATTAGTGTTGACAGAGGATGAGAAAATCACAGTGATGGATCAAATTTGGTATACAATATCTTCGAAGTTCGCCCGACCAATTTTCAAGCCTCAATATTCCCGTCACTACCTAAATTATACACTGTGAGCTTGATTACTTAAACCACGTGACCACTATTGCATGTATATGCACTTACAATTCAATTTTCATAAATAGAGCATTTTTGAAAAAAACACCAACACTATTTTTTTGGCCCAAAATTGAAAACATTTTCTATTTTATGATTGCTATTTTATAGATATTTATAATATCTATCAAAAGTGGTAGTTTCAGATCATATGAATTGACGTTTGAATACTCGAAAGTATTTATTATAGTTTTTCTCGCTTTTCTTCATAATTAGTCCACGATAGATAGACGCATAACATACAGCGCGATATAACATTTTTATATTAGTCCTGTTTGAAACGTCAACAGAAGTTTAAATAAAAGTTGGAAAATTAATTAAGAACGTAGCTTATTTTAATTAAAAAATATATTATTGATTTGTATGGTTATTGATTTTACAAGAACTTATAATTAAATATGATATTAGCACCTTAATTATTATTTTATTCAAGATTTATTGTTCTAGTATTTATATGTAATGTACGATATTAGGCGTATGTATGGATGCCAGTGATAGGGTTCCTGATATCCCTATTAATTGTTTGAGATCTTTAAAAAAAAATTTTGATCGGTAGATTCCGTATGCAAGAACTTGACTAAGTGGATACTTAGTGGACGCTACCCATAAGACTATTGATATCATCAGCGTGTGAAGAAAATTAAACTCTTTATAAGATTTTGCTGGAAATATATTTTATTTATTTTGACAAAAAAAAAGTTTTGCTATAAAAACTACAAAAATTACTACTTTTTTTCTCGTTCCCTATGGGCTTAGAGTTCAAGTTTTCAACCTTTTATTTTATTTATACCACTTATTACCATTTTCAAATATTAACGTTAGTGTGTGAATAAAGGATTGGATCATATATTATCTATGATTTTAGACCTTGATTACGCATTTTCAGTACCTTGGCTTGGTAATCTTATTGAAAGATGTAGCTTGACACCCGATGTAGATTAAAAATAGTATATCTTGAAAAGTGTCTGTAAAATGTCAACTGAACAAAGTAAAAAACAATTGGGGTGAGGGAAGCTTCGAAATGTCAAAGTTAAAGTCGAAGCCCAAATCTATTTCATCTTAACAGTGACACCCACAATAATTTTGTTCGCCTCTTTGAAACATTTGTAAGGAAAAAGAAAACTTCTATATTTTGTGAAAATATTTGTAATTTATCTCTAAGTATGACACATTTAAACACATACTCATTTATATAACAGCCCTTAAAGAGTATTTTAAAACTGACAAGTGATTAAATTACATCTATAGCGTAAGCCTAGATAAATTAATATATGTCAGCATACAATAATAAAGTGTGCATTGTGTTTTTCTCTAAAACTTTCTTTTTACCCAGATGTATTTAATAGATCATTTAAAAATCAAATAAGGCGTCAAGTGAAAACAACTAAAAACCTTACTTTTTACTTCATCTTACACTTTGCTTTGGATGTTCAAGCTTTACTTTAATTTTGCTTCACATTTAAAAAGTTACTTTCACACATCCCTTAAAAAAAACAACCTTGCTGTTAACGCCTTATTATTACGCAACCCAACTAACATATTCGTCTCAGTGTGTAGTATACCTTGCAGGCGCTGACCATTTCCATGCGGGCTTGAAACACGTTTATTGTTTTCAACCAAAATTAAATTTAACAAATTTATGTTTCATCATAATATTATATTTAGTTTAAAAGCTCCTTCTATTTGTTAAATATCTAATAGCAATATGTTAATTGTTACAATTTGTATTACTGTTGTGATAAATTTGTTAAATTTGAGCTGATCAATGTTGTTTAGGAAGATATGAAAATATAAGATCATATAAACGATAACGTAACAACTTGTTAAAACTAAGGAACACAAAACCTCAACGTACGTTACACAATATTCTAAAACAAGTTTTGTTTTGTGCATTTAAATACACACTGAGTTGACTTGTGTTTGG
Organism: Timema genevievae; assembly: GCA_902155825.1. NCBI lineage: Eukaryota > Metazoa > Arthropoda > Insecta > Phasmatodea > Timematidae > Timema > Timema genevievae. Next base: position 54,852 of record CABFWO010003074.1, on the reverse strand, counting down.
TTGATTGTTTCCAGGTTGCGCAAGAAAAACACGACGAACAACAACAATAACGTGTGGACAGCGGACCGACTCAGGAAGGTTCAGGATCGTCGAAAGAAGAAGAGGAAGAAGTACAGGTGTATGTGGCTAAAGGTACCTTATCCCGTACCTGAAGACTGCGTGTGCTCCTGCTGACACTCCAGAATCCTACCTAACACGATATATTTGCTGGACTAGACTAGAAACGGAGGTGTATGTGTTACATCAAGTTGCCTGAAGATTGCTCCTGAAGCTCTTTGGCATTATGTCATAATTGGAAGAACTAGAATATAAGTGCAGGGGTGTGTGTGACATCACGTTACCTGAAGATTGCTTCTGAAGCTCTCTGGCATGACGTCATAGTGGAAGAACTAGAATATAAGTGCAGGGGTGTGTGTGACATCACGTTACCTGAAGATTGCTTCTGAACCTCTCTGGCATGACGTCATGATGGAAGAACTAGAATATAAGTGCATGTGTATGTGTGACATCAAGTGGCCTGAATATTACTTCTGAACCTCTCTGGCATGACGTCATAGTGGAAGAACTATAATAGAAGTGCAGGTGTATGTGTTGCATCAAGAGATCTGTAGACAATGTACAGTACATATATTCCTGTAAACTTCATTGATACCTAACATAGCTACAATGTCCTAATAGTTTGTGCAGGGAGCTAACAGAACGGTTAATAGTGGTGTTGTAACATGCACTCTTATTTTGTTACAACCTATTCTTAAACCCATTCTTTACTTACACTCAGGCCTACAAATGCATATAGTTTTTTCATGAAGGCTCTAGTAACATTTTATGCTATATTTACACTTAATAGTGATGCATACAAATATGTCTGGATGGTTGGGTTTGAGACCAAACCTCTCTTACAGTATTCAAGGATTATAGCTCTTACTAGGAAATGGTTCATGACTGTTGACTGTTGTGTCAAACTTATAGCTATAGTATTGTTACTATACACAGGCGCTTTGATACTTTATCCCATGATACAGTGAGATTAGCTTGCATAAAGTGTAATTACTATACTAATTTATTTTAAACTAAACTAAGATTTTACTCTCTATCTATAGTATCATAAAGAAGGTTAACTAACAGTAGTTTAAGGATTTATTATTTAAGGCTCTATATTAATTTGTATATATTTATTTATCCACGCTGTAATAATTGTTAAATTGATATTAAATATTGGCTAAGAGCACTTTCATTTTTCAACAAAGATAATTAATCTAAATATTGCTTCTGAACAAACATATAATACTGGCTGCCCGGCTAAAATCAATGTTTGTTGCACAGATAATCAAATTTTGCAAAGTATTCCACTGTCCCAACCTAGATATATTAATGCCACCCGGCTTGCAACATTTTCTGGGGAGAACACTTAATAATTATGAAACGTTTAAAAAAAATGCGTTTGGCCACGATAAGCGAAAATTAAGAGTACGCTATTTTACCACATCAAAAAAGAGTACATGTAGGCCCTACTCTTAAAAGAGTATGGTTGGTAGCCATACTCCAACACTTTATTTGGTATGAATGATTTAATTGTAATGCATTTATTTTTTAGACTGTATTTCTAAAAGTTTATTTTGTGGTCTTGTGAATGATAAACATTAATAATATTTAAACTGTTGAGACTGACGAAATTATATATTATTATCTATTATATATAAAAAATTATTGCTGAACTAAGTTCAATGAAATAGTAATAAATAAAATGTACAGTACATATGAATATTGTAATTGATTATTATTAGTTTTTATTCACTTTAAGTAGGGTATTTAAAAGACCATATTTTATTAGTTTTTTTATTATTTAATATTTATAGATAAATAACTATTCTTAAGCATGATTAATATTTACTTTATTTTTTGTTTCATTTAAAAATCAACATTATTAAAATTGTATACACAAAGACCAAACATTATTAATATCAAATAGTTTTAAATGTATGGTAAATGTTCATTTTAATGTAATGTGAAATATTAAACTTAGTATTGTCTATCCATCTACTTAGTTTCATGACTAGATTACGATTACATTGGTTTAGTTTTATATTTTAATTGTATTGTGCCATCCCATATTGTAAATATAAATGTAAAGACATGTATAAAATTAATATTTATGGTCACTAAAATCATATATTAGATATTTTAAGGTTTATGTTCTATTATTTACTTAGTTTTAAATTATGCAAAATAGCTCGTGAGAAGATTAATTCGCTGCAGTAATTAAGTTCCCATTAAAATGCCATTCTAGCTTATCAAATGGACACTACTTAATGTGTATGTATAATTTAATATGGCTAGTGAAAATTAGAAAAGGTATTTATATCGTTGTCAGATCATTGTTACACATTAGTAATTAACCATACATGCACATGACAAAATGTGATTTGAAAATATATATTTATACTCAAATTAAAGAATATTAATTAAATAGTATAACTTATACAATTTTAATAAGGCTATATTATTACATATTTATATTTTCTTATACTGATTTTAATTGTAAAATTGAATGTGGCTTTATTAAATACATTGTAAGTAGTATTTTTTCCATTGCATTATATTCAAATGATTTTAAACTTGGAAATGATGGTAAATTTATCTATGAAAATTTTGTATTTTTATTAAAATGGTTTACTCTCTTTAGCAGACATAAAATCACAATATTGTAATTATTTACTATAATTTTTTAAGCTGTAAACATGTTTATATTTTACTAAAACAATTTTAAATCAAAATACATTATTCTAATATAGTGTTATAATTTATTAACCACACAATTACATTATTTATAAATAGTCTGAAAACATTTTTAAACCAACATTTTGATATTAAATTAGCTATATAATTTTTTTAGTTACAATATGAAGTTATGTAAATTTTGCATATTTTATAAAGTTTCTAAAAAGTCGACAATGACTACAAAAAACAAATTATATGTTGCACATTTAATCCTTTAATAAATGTGATATACTTTATTAGATCTAGATCCTTAATTATTTTTATCGTCCCATTAAAATTACATTTCAACGAGAGACATTTGAACAATTTTTATCAGTAAATATGTTAAAGGCCATAATAAAATTGTAATAATCTATCCTTTTGGAATTTGACTGTCATAATATGATACGAACTGTATATTATGGAATAAATGATAGTAAATTATTAAATTTGTTAGTGTCTATACTACAATTATTCTAAGAAGAAAATGTTTTTGAAATAATACTTTTAGAAGTGACAAAATTAATTTGCAAACTGATTTGTTTGATTTTGATTATTTAAGGTTTAAATAATTCTACTAACATATAATATTCAATTTTATTAATTAATAAAGAGTATTACTTGTACAATTTTAATAATTTTATATTTATATTTCCTTATACTGATTTTAACTATAAAGTTGAATGTAGTTTTATTAAATACATTATAAATAGTAATTTATGAAGTAAAATGAATTTACAACGCGCATTAAAACTTAATGGAGACTCATTTTTGTGCTAATTTGATGGCTCAATCAAATTAAATTTCAGATTTTGTTCATTTGTATTTTATAATAAATAAAAATCGAACGATTTGAATAATATTTTTAACTGTTCTTTTTTTATTCACTATATTCGATGAGATAAAAACTTGTGTAAGGTTGAACATAAAATATAGTAGTAGAATAAAAACAAATTTAGTTACTTATTTTTGCATCGAGTCTTACTACCCATTCGGACTATATGCCTATGTACTAGTTACTATAATGTATTAGAGATTAGGAAGGTTAAATTTAGAGGAAGTGTACCCACATTTGCGTGAAGGGAGGGGGAAAACCACCCTCAATACATACAACCGAGATTTGAACCCAAATCTCCCTGTCATCGACAGACCAGTCTTTTGCGAGAACAATGCCTTAGAGGCTTAGACCATGCAGCCAACGAAACCGGTTAATTGGTTGTTGAAGTAGTTTTATTAATAGCAGTAATAGTAATATCGCTATTTATTGACATGACACAATTAAATCCCGAACAAAAATGAAATAAAGTGGTATTTAAGATAAAAGATATCGCTGGTACACATTAAATGTGACATGCATTTGAGGTTTTATTAAATAATTACAATAAGTTACAACCATTTAAAATGATTTGGAATTTTCTAATGATTAATACAACTGAGTTGTTAGTCACTGAGGCATTTTGAATTTGAGGGATCATCGTAAAATTTGCACTTTCTAGCCCCCATTTGATGACTCCAGCCGGAATTTAAAATGTACAATAAGATAGAATTCCCACAAGGCCTTATCCGTGGGGAGGGGGTTGGTGGTTAACCCCCCTCACGGAGATTTTATGAACCAAATATATATGGCTTTATTTATGGTTCAAACAATATCAAAATTAAGATACAAGTACTGTACTTAGTTAATGAAAGATGAAAGAAAGCATTTGACGAAGTCAATGTTTACTAAAATTAATTATAAGTTTAGATAGAGGTAATTGATGAAATATAAAAGAAAGTGTTTAACTAAGTCAACGTTTAATTAAATTAAACATATGTTTACATATATAGGTAATTATTGAAAGAAGATATAAAGTGTTCGATGAAGTCAACGTTTATTTAAATTAAGTGTAAGTTTACATATGTAGGTAATTATTGAAAGAAGATATAAAGTGTTTGATGAAGTCAACGTTCATTTAAATTAGGTGTTTTTACACAGCTAAACCAAAATAAGAATGCCATAGAAGTGTTCTATAAGTCTTACATAACACTTCGATGCCATTAAATATAAACTATTTCCATGTAAAACATTTGGCCATTAATGTCATAGAACTAATTATTTAAAGCACAACTAATAGCACTCTTTCAGTAGGCCTGTGCTTAAGCTTTTATCGAATAACAAATTATCGAGAAAATTGCTATGCCCTTTTAAATCTGGGATTTAATAAAAATATTGAGTTTATATTAATGTTGTAAGCTAATTATACTGTTTTGGGCCCCGCTTATTTATCTGAAAATCATGGATAAAGCATAATTTTTATCTTTTAAACTAAGAACAGTAAATAAATCATCCTTTTATACTTTATCCATGAATGACTAGGCAAAATTGAAACGTAATATTTTCAGTACTAAATTCTAAATTCAAGTTATATTTGATTATTAATATCCCTTTGCTCAGTTATTATTTATTTTAACGTGTTTTAAACTGATAAAGTGTTTTCAAAAAGTAAAATTAAAAATTACGATTACAATATACGTAGAAAAAGATTTAGTTTCGTTCTATAACTAAAAAAAACTTTGCCAACGTGACCAGGTTTTACTTCCAACAGCAGAGGGAGGGGGCAGCCGTACATAAGGGCTGGAAAAGAAACTGCCTAAGACAAGTCTACGTACTTTAGTCACACAAGCAAGATCTATGTCACTCTAATTTTCAAGTTACGATATTAAGAGTGTGTAATCAGTTTAATAAATAGTATACGAGTATTAAAATCAATTATATTTTGCCTTTTCATTAATTCAAAAGTTGTGAAACCCTATATAAGGTCACGAATACTTTCCAGTTATTATCATTAAGTGAGTACTAGAAACTACTCACCTACAAACCACCACGCACTTAAAAATCATCACTCAGTAGAACATTAATATCATCATAATTATCACCAACCAATTAAAATGATAAATTGTAACGTCTCAATTGCTGCCCAACCGTAGGGCATGAACGGGTCGTTATCATCGTCATAAAAATCGAAACGTTACAATGTTCAACGGAAACAGGGTGTATTTATCATACGAAGCTATGTAGCTAATATGTAATGTTAGAAAAGCTTTGTTTATGTAATCTAAGTACTGTACTTGGAAAGACAAGCATGTCCATGGCTACTAGGTTCAATATAGGTTCACTTCCTCCGAGAACCAATCCTGAAGGGGAACTGATGGCGCTAATAGCCTCAGGCACAGGGTTCGTAAACTTAAACGACTATAGAGACCAGCAGGTTAAGAGAATGAGTGAAATGAGAGAAGTGTAAGAACAATTCATTGACAAATATAGTGTGAAGTATCTTGGAAGTGTGGTTGAGGCGAAGGGTGGGAGTAGAGAGGATCTAATTAGAAGAGAGCACCAGCGGGAAATGTTCTACAAGTAGCCACCTGTAGGAAATAGAAGTGCTGTTGAAGTGTAAGGGAGTGGGAGGGAGGGCATACTTTTTACCCATAATTACATATGAATCATAAACAGGGGCAATGGGTGTAATAGAGAACAGGAAAGTTGAGGCAATGGGAATAAAGTTTGTGAGGACCATGTTAGCTGCCACGAGGAGAAACAAGATTGGGATCGAAGTTGTACAGGGAAGAGTGGGGACACAGGGGGTACATTAGATAGTATCGAAGTAAGGCTGAGATGGAATGGACACGTAATGAAGATGGAAAAGGAAAGCATCCCAAGGAGAATGATGCTGAAGTATGTTGGAAAAATACAGCAAGGTAGACTAAGAAACAGATGGAAGGAGCAGAAAACAACAAGTGTGGGAGTAAGAGAAGAATAATGAAAATAATAAAGTAGGATTAGTGGTATAAGGATAAAATAATATGAAGGCATTTTATTAAACCGAACTGGTCACAAGGTGGGAACAGCTGATTAATATGAGGATTCAATCTTTCTTTATTTTCACTGAAATAAGGTATAAGAACGTAACATAATACAAAAATGTATTAATTGAAAATGTTGGATGGTGAATATTAAGAAAAGGAAGTGGGGAGGGGTAAACAAAACACGCCTGTGGGCTGGAGCTATCTCGTGGGGCCACAAGTTTTTCGACCCCTGCTCTAGCATGACAAGACATATTTAAAAAAATAAAACTACTTCTCACATAAAGGCCTTAAATTCGTCACTCCTTGCACTGCATACCAATTCAGCCAAGAGTGGGAGTGCCCTCCGCGCATGAAGGGCCAACCCCCAGGAGGAACCATGGGGAGTGACCAATTACCATCATCCCTCCTTCACACCTTTCCAATCATATTTCTTTCAAAGAGACCCCCCCTGACACCAAGGTAAGTGAGCTTTATGAATGAAAACACTTTGGGTGGGTTGTCCCACGACTTAGTAAATAGCTCTTGTACTTAGCCCTTCCACACAATGATTTTACAGCCCAAACACTAATACACTACTAAAATACAATACATCTTCGTTTCGAAAACTTGCACAAATAACAAATAGTAAGTATGTATTCTTCTTTATCATTTCTTCACTCGAAATATTTTCTGGTTGTAAATGTAATTGAGAAATACTTTACTAAACACTTTTGAAAACAACATATAATGATCTCCAATAAGTGATCGATGAACACAGGCTGAGTGTATAAATCCTTATATGTGACATGCATGGAGCATAATAATCATGATATGAAAAATATTCGTTTCAATCTAGTGCTTTTTGGTCAGTTGTCCTTGTTTTTATTAGTTCGTTTAACATAAAGGACTTAAGGGCGGTAAAGAAATAAGCCATAACCAATCTCCCTGCCAGACCTAACACCTCCGAAACCCCGTGGCGTCATCCCGCAAGACAGCTATTCCAACCGAGTGGCCGCCGTATGGTGGAGAGAAGATAGTGCCAACATTTTCAGAAGGAGGATATAATTTAGTCAGCACGACGAACCTTCCGACTGCTAGTTTCAGTTTTCTAGACCGGAGTTGCTACTTCTGTATCCAAGTAGCTACTCATTTGTCCTCACGAGGCTGAGTTGACCCTGTTCCATACCCATTACTTCACAGAGAATCTGAAAGCACCGGGGATTTAACCCGGGATCTCTGGATCTGCAGCCAGGAACTCTGACCAGTAGACCAAAGAGGCGGTCCACAGATACCTACCTACCCCAATTAATTTATATGGCATAGATAAGAGAAAGGTGTAGCCAGGAGATAAGTGTGGTTTATCTTTACGGTTCTTAGTCAATCAATTGAAGGGGGGAATGAACAGGCCCTGCACCCGCGATAGCGTGGAGAGGGGAAGTGAGAAAACCGTAGCCATTAGTCGCACGCGGAAAAACCACTTCCCATGCCTAACTTTCAGCTCTTTTAAAAGAAACAGCTGAAACATAAAAAGCTTTGTGTATAAACATATTTAAGTAGATCTTGTAGCATTTCAAGATATTGGATGAGGTTCTCCCTACTAGGCAGCACTGACTATAAAAATGAATACTTATTGATGGAGCTTATATAACTTATTTTTTTCCCCCTTTTGTCACCTTAGAAAGCGTGGGGCTTTCCAAATCTTGGGGCCCTGTGCTGCCACACCATTTATACACCCCTGAGGGTGGCCCTGGCTATAAGAAGATATAAAAATCGTTGAAACAAAAATAAAAACAAATAGTTTGCTGCAAAAGTATTGATTGCCAAAAGTGACAACAAATCAACATATGGTCTTGCAGATCATATGGTTGGCGAATAGATACGTGAGAGTATAGTTGGTAACTTTTGCTATCTGCTACCAACACTCCTATGGTGAATGGGCTCTATACAGAACATAGGGGGGGACATTTATTTGAAGGAATTTCCTGTTTAGGCCCCCCACACCCTCCTCCAACTCACATTACTACCAGTCGGTAAAATACCCGTATTCAACTCGGTGACGACTTTCATTTGAAAATAGAAAAAACTCAACCTCATCCTTGAATAAAAATCTTTCACCCACCCTCTTTCTTTTATGTCGGATACTACTTCACCCTAAAGCACCTTGAAAGTACATCGCTACCCCAACCAGACGCACAAGGGCAGGAGAAACACAAAACATTCTATCTGGAAGGCAGCAACTGAATAATTTCCATTTCTCTCGGCCCCCTTTCTTCTTGGTTTAAAGATTTCTTACTCCCTTTTTTTTTTATGTGTGTGTGTGTGTGTGTGATTTGTGGGGTGAATGAATGAATGTAAGGGATCCCAGACAATCACGTGGACCGTCAATTATTTGAGACTGGCGCCAACCTAATCCTTGGCATCTACGTCTGATCAGAACAGCTGCTCCTTCCACCGCGGTTCTTGACAAACAAAAAAAGTTTCAGGATCACATTTAGGTATAAAATGTTTGGGTTACGGTGATTCACACAAAGATTCTTTTTAAAATATTTTGATTTGTTAAGATATATTGCAAGACTATACATCGTAATGCCAAACCTTTACGTAGAGTGATGCAAATGAAATAATAAACTATTGACAGACAAACCAAAACTAATCTTTCATTCTGTTTTAGTTTCAATGGATATTATGAAACTACATTGATAATTTCATCACTTCTAAGTTTTTTTACAAGTATTCCCTTACAGATACGATTCTTCCATAGTAATTGACATAAAAACTAAGCATACAAATACTGTACAATTATTTTTCAGTATCAACGAGAGTTAAAATTCATCTGGTTGAGTTGAGCCTACTGAAGAGCTGAGATGAATTGCAAACATTTAGAAATATCGCACTATAAAAGAAGCGGTTTGTTAGTTTTAAATATGGTTTGTGCCAGAATGGAAATGAAAGTTACTAACATGCCCAGAAAAGCCTTATAGTTTAAGTTTTGTGGTTTAAAAAAATATATAAAGAGAATAGGCCTATAACTAATTCTCAACAAATTTTCACTTGAAGTGTCGCAGTTCTGAGAATAAGGTAATGGTGGTAGCCATCTATATATAGCTTTCCAAAGTTAAGTAGTTTTTAAGAGGAGCATATAATACAGTAGTAAGACTAATAAGGATCATTTTAAAAAATAGTTTTGAAGGTTTAGGACTGCCATTCTCATCATAAATAATGTGGCGTGAGAAAATGTCCCTTTAAAGGTGGAGATGGTGAGAAAAGGTGTTTTTGCAGTTTTTTTATAAAAAATAAAATATGCCTATTGCTTCAGTAAATAAATAAAGTTTAGTTTTCTTCACAGGGTGATATTATCGGTTGTTGAAAATCTGTCAAGAGTGTCCTGTAATTTAATGACAACTTTTTCTCTTCATTTAAAAAGTTTCTCATCTAATGCTGATATGTTCATGACAATGACGTTGCCTAATTGTAACGTAGGAGCAAGTTAAGATAGGATTTCCAAAATTTTTGTATTTAAATTTTATTTGGAGAATATTAATGCTATAAACATTGAAATTAAAACCATATACTCTTTAATAATCCCAAAAATAGTTTATCATTGTTGAAACAAAAGTATTTTTTTTATCTTGAAGTAGTATTTTTGTAAATTTGTTTTTTAAAGCGTCTATAGCTTAGGATATTTGGTTAATTAATGAGAATAATTTGGAGGAATATTCCTGTCAGAATGTAGATTAAAAAAGTCCGTGGAAGCAAATGTTTATATAGAACGGGAAACAAGAAAAAGTTAATTTTGAAATGCACACCAATGCTGTTCAGACACAAATAGTAGTGAGTGTTAATACTCGTCCGTGGAAGAGGGGAAGTGTTATCATTGCATAAATAAAACGCCTTGCAGGGTGAAATACTAATTTACTTCCCCCTCTTTCTATCTCGTACATTGACGTCTAGAGTGGGTTGTGCTTAGAGAGCGTGCGCCAAGTTAAGATGCAAATCATTTCGCAGAACAGTTTTGATTTTACCAAATTAGCAACGTTGCTTAATAAACCAATCAGGGTTGTACAACTCTCCCCGCTACAATTTACCTAAGAGCAAAGGAATAATCGACGTGTGCGTATGTGATGACATGGGTAGATCTTGACACGTTTAATTAGTTGAGAGTAGGCCTATATTCATTCAGGACATACCTATTTTATTGTAATGACGTGGAAATTTCGCAGTTTTATTTTGTTAAAATTCTTCAGTTTGCCACAGAAACAAAGTTTGGATTGGTCATCGTGTGTGCAAAGTTTTTGAGACACAAGACATGTGAAACTTAATACAGCTTACATTATGAAACATTTCCATTGTGAAATCCAACGCAAAATGATAAATAAAATGTATGCACATTTATATTTCTACAATAAAAATAAAAGTTAAGTTTTTTTTTTGCACTGCATCTTACTCCTTTCTATATTTAACTATTCTGATTGGGTAGGGATGAGGAATGTAAAGTTTAGACGGGTTCTCCAGTATTTACCTGGAGGAAAAGGATAGACCATTCAATACAATACAGCCTTAGCTAGTACATGTAACCAGGAATCAAACCTTTACCTTCTTATCATCAGCAGATTAAAATAAACGAACTTGAAGTTGTGTATGCATGCCCAGCAATGCGGGCTAGAAAGTAATCATGGCACGGTCCAAATAATTATGTCTGACCCTTCACCAAATGATAAAATTTACTCTTATGCATATGTAAGTCAAACTCTCACTTTTGATAGATTGTGTCAATTTTGACAGCTAGAATCTAAATAGAGTGGACTCTCTTTTACTATTTAAAATTTCTTCAAGGTACGGTATATACGGTATATTGACCAACTGACGGTAGCCTATTGAATACCCCCTACAGTTCTACTGTAATAATCCCCGAGTTTATTTATACAGTTAGGGTAAATACAATACACCCTGAGGTTTGTAAAGTTCATCTAACAAAGGAGCGCAGGAAAGTGACAGCAAAAGCTGCCAAATCTACTCTCACATATTCATTAGCCAAACCAGATGTTCTGCAAGCACATATTATTTTGAGTTGCTGTCACTTTTGGCAGTCAAAACTTTCACAACAAAACGTTTTGTTTTTAATTAGTTTTCTGTTTAAAGTGTTCTTACATTTTTGAGACACGAACTTATGAAAAAATTCGTTTAGATGGGTTTTTTTCTTCAGAGGAAGCAGCGTCTGGGGTTGTCTTAAAACTCATTTACAAACAACTTCTAAAAAGCTGCGTTCTCTTCACAAATTAAGATGGTGAACCATACGAAATAAAGGCTGTTGATGACGTTATACAATCCGTGTTTGGTTGCGTTCACGCTCTTGTGTTTACAAAGTAAAAAAACTTTTATTTTGAAACTAATATTTTTTCCCTAATCTATAAAAACCATAAATCTATTAATTTTGGTAGCCTTTTATAAGAAGATATTCGTGTGAATATAATACTTATTAATTTATTATTTCATGCACTATATATCTCTTGTTTGCCACAGACACGAAACAAAATACCTCAGTAGTTTCATTTATATTTATTTTTCTTTCATTTAGTTATGAAAAGCCAACCATATAGTAATACTTAGGAACTATTATTAGAATCATTTGATAAAACGTTTTATTGATCATATTATTGATCACACAATAAATATTTCCAAATAGGATGACATTAGTGACTTTCAGCCAATGTTTGCAATAAAGAAACTTCTTCTAACTGTCACTTACCTACACTCCGACCGTAGATTGGGTATAGAGTAGGGCCTACACATCCTTTTGTTAGACCTAAGAATGATCACTAGTGTATCGATAACCCTCTATTTTAGTAACATTCTGAACAATTGATTTAATTATATATAAACAAACTGCTATGGCACTAGTAGATGTTTTGGGGGTGCAATCCAGTTTTCATAGCCGTCTCTAAAACACCAACAATTTTTTTTTCTGCTAAAATGTATACCGTACCATTTTACTATATTGTTGGTATTAATAATATTAATTAAAAGGGACAGCTGTAAAGCTGATTATTTGACGTAGTGGAAGTAGATATAGTAGTTGTCAAATAAAGAAGGCTCTTCCATAGAGACTTTTCTCTATAGCTCTTTCTATGAACATTGGAGTGTAGCTTATACTATGAAAAGCATTCGTGTCGAGAATCGTCAAGAAACGGATGTTTGTCTTTGATCAACGCGTCTCACTATCCTTTCGGGTTAGATGCATACATTATTTACGCTAATATAGGGTATAATTGTAGAGGAAATGTACCCACATTTGCGTGGAGGGAGAGTGGGGGGGGGAATATGGAAACCAACCTCAATATACCTGTTAAAGGATTGGAACTCCGATCTCGCCATCACTATACCACAGCCCACATGAACCAACGGTTCGTGGAGCAGTTTTTTCTAATCACTGCGTCTTACTACCCGTCCGGGCTATACGCTTATGTCCTAACTACGTTAATGTGTTTAGGTATTAGGAAGTGTATCCACATTTTCATGGAGGGAGAATGGAAAACCATTTTGGAAAAACCAACCCTCAGTACACCTGACCAAGATTTGAACCTCAATCTCCCCGTTATCAGCAGTCTAGTCTACTGCGAGAGGAGCACCTTAGACCATGCGGCCACCGAATCGGGCTACCGGATGTTAATTCAAGGAAACGATAACCAGTGAATGTGCACCGGAATATATTTTAGTGAAGAAAGAGTTGTTGCGCTACCGTCTGGAGTTTCAGGATGAACTATTTCGGTGTTTAGAGACGTGA
>CABFWO010003074.1:8614-41167 GCA_902155825.1 Timema genevievae | reverse complement strand
GGGGAAGGTAGGTGGGAGGGGTGAGGGGGAACATCGCGCGACTCCGTGGCGCCAGCGTCTATCCGTGGAAAGACGCACCTGAGATAGAGCACAACAGGCGGGTCTGCCTGTCAACGAGGTCAACGTGGGGCTGCTGCTAACTGTTTCTGATATAATTACGGGACACCCAACACGAAGCTGTCTGCCGTGGTAGGACTATTATAAACTTACATACAGGATGGCACAGATAACTTATTATATGCGATATATCCGTTATTTATTAAGAAAGAGCAAAAATTCATAAATATTATACTAGGTCACCTTATTCTTAACATAAGCTCTTTAATTTTTTTTAAATAATCTTTGTTGTTTTCGAATAAATAGCGTGGTGGGAAGGATAGTTTTTTTTAGCACCGCGTATTACTACCTGTTCAGGCTTTACGCCTATGTACTAATTACACCAATGGGCTAGGGATTATGAAGGCTTAATTTAGAGCAAATGCACCCGCATCTGCGTGAAGGGAGAGTGAAAAACCATTTAGGAAAACCCCTCTCAGTGCGCCCGACTCGTATCGAATCCCGATCTCCCCGTCTTCGGCATTCTAGTCCAACAAGAGATTAGCGCGTTAGACCACGTGACCACCGAAGTGGGTGGGAAGGAGAGTTGATGATTACAGATGTACCAGAGGTTCAAATCAACATGAGCGCAAAGTAGGATTTGCAGCGAGGACGCAGAATTAACGCTTGGAAGACGTTTCGGTGGCCGAATGGTCTAACGCGCTACTCTAGCAGTAGAGTAGACTGCCGATGACGGGGAGCTCGAGGTTCGAATTTCGGTCGGGTGTACTGAAGGTGGTTTTTTCCAAAATGGTTTTACACTCTCCATCTCCACGCAAATGCGAGTACACTTCTTATAAATATAACTTTCCTAATCCCTAAAGCCATAAGCGTAATTAGTACTATAGCCCGTACGGGTAGTAAGACGTGGTGCTAATATATATATATATAACTTTTGGAAATACATTACTTATAATTACGTCGTGTTTATTTAAATTATCTATATACACATATTGCTACTAGTCCAGTATATATTAGCGTAGAGTAGTGCAGCAATGAAGCCGCGTTTAAAATAAGTAGTACGTAGCAATGTTATATAACAAAGATTATATAACCATGATATATAACTTTGGTATATAACATTTGCTAAATAAACTTGTAACAGAGGAGGAAAATGTGCTATTAAAATTTAGAGCAGAGCACTTCTTTCTTTAACATTTTCCAGTGTGCTTACATTTTTTATAGTATTGTTCCTCTTGTCTTGTCTTGAGGTGAAGTCCTCACCTTAGGACCCGGTGTTCGTGGGTTCAAACCCAACCAACGTGGATGGATTTTCTTTAGCGATACAAATTTGAGCACAACTTCCTTAGGAGAGGAAGCAAAGCCATCGGCCCCGTGTTGATTGTGACATGTAAAAAAAAAACAACCTTGGAAGGCGTGTGTGATAATAAAATACATTTTCCGGCAAAATTGGTAGGCTCTTTTGCTCTCTCTCATAGAAATCCTCGTGTGCTAGTATATATAGTCCGTCAGTTCATAAAGTGGACGTTGAATTTAAAAAAAAACCTTCCTCTACTTAATAAACCGTCAGCCGATTCAAAATCTACTGGAAAATTGTCACTCCCTGTACGATAAAATGACGGTATGATTTAGTCCCCGATTAATGCACTTCGGAAGAAGATGTATTTTCCAGATAAATACTATGCCATCATCACAAGTATCCTCTTCAAAATAATCAAGCCCTTGTAAAAAAAACGCTATTTATTCAGGGTGTTTAAAAAACAGTTCATAAACTTAGGATCGTGTAGTAATAATTGACATGAGTAAAAATAACATACAGTAGCCCCATGGCTTCTTTGGTGCTGACTGACAGTTCACAGCTGATTTCTGACAGTCAGCTGCTAAACACATGTTTTTTGCAGATCATGTAGTTCGGCGTAGGGATAAATAATTTGGTCTGGTAGCTTTTCAAAGCCGTCAGCTGTCAACTGTGAGCTGTCATCAGTCAGCACCAAAGAAGCCATGGGGCTACTGTAGGTCTGCAAACAAGTTAACACAGAGATACAAAATCGGTTGAGGAAGTCCAGTCGCATGGCCTCCCTCGTCCCATGAATACAATACTTTGGACTTGTTTTTTTTTTGTATGGGGATAACTAAAGATTTTGTTGTAATCAATGATTTAGCAAACTTACAACAGCGAGTTGAAAACTGTTGTCAAACTATTCTAATGAAGCCGCTAGGACCCAAATTTATTCCCTCCCACAAGGACATGCGCTTTGCCTAGGGAAGACTTGGTGGCACCTCCAGACGGGTCCTAAGTCCACGAAAATATTATTTTTGATATTAACAAAAAAAATTATTGCGATAGTGACATTTTTATTTGTAGTTTTTATCACATTGCACCCTGAAAAATAGTTTATGAACTCTTGTGAAATGAGAAGTTATTTTCGACAGTCTACTTATTTTTTGTTTCTAGATGGAAAAAAAATATATTGGGGGAAAGAGATAGATTTTGGGAGAACACTCATATTAATTTCTAATAAATATGTTTGAATATATTTTAACATCGAATTTGGTGACGTCTAAACATAATAGTCTACAGCAGACCTGGAACACTGACGCTAGTGACACATTCAACCACCAAGCGCTATAGTTGATATGTTAGTGTGAGAGGAAAATTAAGATCACTGCTATCCCTTCAATGTAACTCATTTGATGTCTCTGCTAACAGCTGTAGGATAAATTAAACCGAAGTGAAAACATTAAAACTTGGGATCTCTTTTGGTTATATTTATTTCGTTTAAATAATTTTAAAACCATCCGGAAGAAGGTAAAGGAAAATTTCCTAAAACGATAAAAAATTGTCATCTCATCTCTCTCCCTCTAAAAGCCAAAAATTACTTTTGTTCGCACCGCGTCTTACTACCCGTCTGTGTTATATGCATATGTGATAATTACGCTAAAAAGCTAGGGATGAGGAAGGTTGAATTTAGAGAAAGTATCAGCATTTGCGTGGAGGAAGACTATAAAACTATTTTGGAAAAAACACCCTCAGTACACTTAACGGGAATTGGAACCCCGATCTCCTTATCATCGGCAGTCTAGTCCAACAGGAGAGTGACGCCTTAGACCATGTGGTCACCGAAACAGGTAACTTGTTATTACTTACTAACGTCGTTAAATTAAATTGTATTTACTCAAGTAGGAATTCTTTGACAGTGTGCGGCCTGCCTCAAACCGAGTCTTCCGGTCGATTGACCACGGCCACTGAGAGTCTGTGAGGGCCCCCTCCCATCACCCCTAAGCCAGAGGGGGAGGAGGGTGTTCTTTCACAAAGGTGTGGAAAAGGGGCAGGGTCCCCTACTAATAACCTCAACTCAGTCTCTGAACATAACAAATATTATAACACCTCAGGAAATTCTGTCGCATGCTTTAGTGAGGGCGGCATACTTAGGGAGCTAAGGAGGCTAGGGGGTACCCACCAACATTCCAAACTACCCCATCCCCCTCTCATAGACCTACCCTTCTCTTTGGGGTGATTTGTCTAGCTTGCCTAAACTTGTAAGCCTGTCCGCATGCCTAGATTTTATGTCGTGTTTTGGGTGGGGTGAATGCTGAAGAGGGAGGGGGTTGTAAGGAAACCATTCATAGATTCCGGGCCTCATATTCCCTCTATTGAAAAAAATATGTTAATTTTGAAGCTTGGTTTAATAAGTATATAAGGCGTGAAGGTTTTTTTTGGGCTCAATCTAGGTATTTGTCTATTACAATGCATATAAACACACACACTGCCAAACATTGTAATTACAGTAATGTCCGTATAGAGAGAAACACATTTCAATTGATTTAAATTAGTTGGAGAAATGATACCTCGACACAGGACTCGAGCCCTAGACCTTTGTCTTGACACACCAATGCTTTATCACTGTGCTATTCAGGGTTTGTCACAGGTTTAGTGTCTGCTTTAATCTATGAGAGAAAACTGACCCTGAGCGCGGAACGAACCCTGGATATCACAGCGGTAAAACATTGGATCGCTAAACCAAAAGTCACGGCTTCGATTTCTATGTTCAGATGTAATTTTTCAACAAATTTAAATTAGTCTATTAGTTTAATAAGAATTTTAAATACACAGTTATTGAATCAAAACCAGTTTGAGAATATATTTTCGTACTAAATCAAAGGAACAAACACCTTTTTGTTTAATGATTTCCGATAAAAATTGACTGAATAGTTTAAAAGATTTTTACTTTTGAAGTGTGAAGAATTTAAGGAGTAAAATATTGTTCACTAGTTACAAAGTTTAAAACTAAGTAAACGGGTAACATAAAAATATCCAATGAAATAAAAATATAATTACTTTACTATGTAGTCTCCTGATAGTATTCATTCATAAACGCTCTTTCAGTCATTAATTAGTGCCCTATCTTTGGGAGTCTTAGGATTTTACGAGATGTGAGTCATGGACATTTGTAAAAAGCTAGCTAGCTCATTTAGTAGTTCAGGGCTGTGTTTAGCTAGGTCATATTTTCAATTAATTTATCTTAGCTCATAAGCTCTCTGAATAGATCTACTGTATAAACTATAGACTATGCTATAATTTTACATGATTACAGGATGATTCCTGGATAGCTCAGTGGTAGAGCATTAGCACTCTAAGTCAAATGTACCGGGTTCGATTCCCGTGTTCAGGAGTCATTCTTTAACTTATTTGATTATGATTCAATCTAGTTTGCTTGTGCTAAGAAGGCTGGGGTTACAATCCTGGCTGAGTGTACTTAAGACATTTTTCCCTAAATGGTTCCCACTTTCCCTCAACGCAAATGCGAGTAAACATCCTTTTAAGGCTTTAACGATTTGATTCAAATTGGACATTTTACCATATTTTTTTTTTTTACAATTTAGGTCAATATAATTGTATATATTTACTTTTCTTGAAAAAGATCATTTTATATTGGTCACTGATCACTGATTTTTTTTTTTAATCTTTAATTATTTGAAACTAGCTAAAACAATTTTGATAAAAAATTATACATGGGATCTATTTTCATGAAAAATGATAATTTATGTTTATATTTTTTAAATAAATTAATTTAGGGGTAGTTTTACTTGAAACAATTTTTAGAAAATTTGAAATTTCTAGAAAATGAACTTGAAGATTTGGTTAGAAATGGTTAGGAAATTCATGATAAATAATAATGTTTTTTAATTGATAATTTCATGGTAGAATACAACTAATGATTGAAAATTTGAAATTTTAAAAACTTTTTTTTAACAATTTGAAGAGTGTTTACTGTGAATAAGAAGAATATGCGTTTATTTTTTCCGGCTAAGGTAGTTTGCTGTAAACCTATTTTTGAACATTTTGTTCCAAGATATACTTTACTAGAGATAGTTTTGTGCGACTGTGTCTTACCATTTATTTACTAAAAAAATTAACTGTTCAAAGTTCATCGATAGAGATATAATAAATATTTAAATAAGTAACTATTGCCATAAGCTAACAATAAATTAGATTTTTCTAGAACAAATATGTATTTATATATAGACTATCGCTTATTTTTAGTAACAAGGGCAGAAAAAATGTCAAAGCTTTGAAAATAATTTTATTTTATTTTATCCATAAATGTTCATCAATATATTTAGGGAGGGCCTGAATTTGTGGAAAACCTGGGGTGTAAGTTCCTTTCACCACCCTTAAGATCGGTCCTGGTAATCCTGGTTAATCGGACATGACATTAATTATTATTTTATTTTATCAAAGAACCCTGACCCACTCGTATATGGGACCAACAAGTGTATTGTTAACCGGGTGCTACATACCACTCGTCCACAGCTAAGTGTACGAATTAATGTAAACTAATACCGCACCCCTATATAAGCCTATCACCCAACTCCCCTCGGATTTACAAAATTTATACGCAAAAATCCTTGACCACTAAAGTAATTTAAGAAAAAATAAACTACTTCAGTGCATGCTAGGTCTAACGCGCTACTCTCGCAGTAGACTAGACTGCCAATGACGGGGATATCAGGGTTCGAATCTCGGTTGGGTGTACTGAGGGTTGTTTATCCAAAAATTGTTTCTCACTTTCTCTCTACGTAAATGCATGTACACTTTCTCTAAATGTAGCCTTCCTATTCCCTAAAACCATTAGCGTAGTTAGTACATAAGCGTATAACCCGAACGGGTAGTAAGACGCGGTGCTAAGGAAAAAGTCTAATCCTAAAATAAAATTTGATCTTGTTCTAAAATAACTATGATAGGGTTCCTGGAGAAAGAACCTCTTAGAAAATACAAATGTATTTGGTTACTGTCAACGTTGAAATTATTTTACTATGTTATAAGTATATTATTATTATCACCGCGTCTTACTACCCGTTCGGGTTATACGCACTTACGCTAATGTGCAATGGTAGGGTGATTGTGAGATTAACGTGGGATCCGAACCACGGTGGAGGCCTGGCATTCCTCACATTCACAAGTTGTGATTAATACACGTCTTGTAAGAGGTGAAGGAGGGTTTGGCTGTCAGATAGATCTGTACCGGGACCGAGGATTGAAATCCGGAACCCCAGTACAGAAGTCTGACACCTTACCCCTAGACCGCCAGATCACCGTTATAAGTATAATTATATAAATTGATAATGTAGATCAAAAGTGACATCTGCATTTCATATTACTTGACTTAAGAATATTTGAAAATTGTTTCAGTTATTAGTATATCTCATAAAAGCTTCTTACTGTCTAGCTCGGGCTGTAGGTTACTTTCCTCATCCCTTCTACTTAAATTAAGCTTTCAATAACTTAAATGGCGATTGCAAAAAAAATAAAAAATATATTTAAATTACATTGAGTTTATCTCTCTCACGTCTCTTTGATAAATGTTGGTAAAGGGAATTCCAGACGTTTTCATTAAATCGTTTCAGGCTGGTCGACGGACATGGGTGTCTGTCTGCCCAGTCTGCCGGGCTCCGGAAGAAGCAATTGTTGAACGTACTGCCAACTTAAACAAGTTATAACTAGGGCTTGTGCTTTAGATAAGGTGTTATCAAAACTCATTTGAAAATTAAGATTAATTTCTAAGCATCATCATGATGACATATGTACTTTAAAGAAAAATTAATGTTAACATTAAAACATAAGGAAAGCATGTCTTTTTTTCGACCGACTATGCTTTTATCTAATGCGTGGCAATCCAATTGTAATGCAAGAAACCATAATTATAGTAATTTACTTCATATTCTTTTCTTTCTTACGTATAGAATGAATACATAAATGATTAGAATAGCTTTTTTAGATGACTTTTCGAATTAATTCAAGTTTTGTGTATCTGTTATTCATTTGGAACGAAAAAAATAAAAATATTTTTGAATTTAAATTGAAAATGGGTTAGCTAACGATAACTAGGTTCGTGCCTCATCATCAGTGAGTATAGACTCTCATAAAGAACACCACCGTGTCTTTAGAATGACACCTTATAAAGTTATAAATCAAGAGACTTTGCAAATTGGAATCCACTTGCCTGCCGTCTAGGATCCGGTAGCCAGTGTCTGGAGAACAATCACCTTGGAGAACCTAACAGTTCCAGAAACCTTGCTTTATATGATTATAGCACAATTTATTGACCTTAGTTATGAGCCCGACTGGCCTCGTGGTGTTCTGTCATTAAACCCGGCTACGATCCTAGGGGTATAGGGTTTGATTCCCGCTGGTACCTTGGGTATCTATCCAGAAAGGGTAATCCCCCCAAAGGTCACCAGGGTTGGGTTAGTTAGTCCTAAGTAAGGTTTAAGTGTTTCCACTGGTTCCACACCCTCACACTCACTATCAGCATCATCTCATCTCATCTGGACATGGAAAGAGCCTCCACGGAAAGGATGTACGATTAGTACATTCGGGCGTCCCCTGGGTAACGGTACATTAGTACTGGATAATATTTCCCCTACTGGGCCACGAATGATGTAGCCCAAACGCGCAATATTATTATTATTATTATATCATAGTTATAGCCCCTAGCCTTCGGCTTGTCCCGCCAATGCGGAGCTAGAGTACCATCGGGAACGCGGCAGTTGGCCTATAAATGAAACTAAAAGTTATTTGGCCTAAGAATTAACTTCACAAAAGTCATTTGGCCTAAAAATTAACTTCACACTTTAGGCCAAATGACTTTAGACCAAATGACGGGTACTTTTACCATCTTATTTTTACCCACTTTGGTGGCCGCATGGTCTAACGCGCTACTCTCGCAGTAAACTAGACTGTTGATGACAAAGAGATTGAGGTTCGAATCTCGGTTAGGTGTAATTAGGGTGGTTTTTCCAAAATGGTTTTCTACTCTCACGCAAATGCGGGTATATTTCACTAAAATATAGCCTTCCCAATCCCAAAAACCATTAGCGTAATTGGTACCTACAAAGTTCCTAACGGGTAGTGAGTCGCTATTCTAAAAAAAAATCCCATTTCAAGTCGTGTCTAGTGTAACTAGTGTAGGTGGTTTTTTTTTAGTGTACCACGTCATACTTCTGATTAGGATATAGCATTCATTGGATAAAGGAAAAGGATTATATAATTTAGAAGAAATGTACCCGAATTTGCGTGTAGGAAGAGTGGGAAACCCTAAGGCAAAAAAATACCCTTAATACTTCCGGCCGGGATTTGAACCCAAACCTTCCCGTCACTTGAAATCCAGTCTATTGGGTGAGGTCCTATACCAGGGGTAGGTAGCCTTTGTGAACCCCGATCAATTTATAAACTTAATAAAGGTCCCGAGATCACACATCAATTCTCCACTTTACTTTTAATTTTTACTTTCTCGCTACCTGACAGGTATAAAAAGGGGTAGCCGGCAAGTTTACCGAATAGCAATTTTTCGAAAATCAGTTTTTCGAAATTCAACTATTCGAAGTTTAATTTTTCGAAAACCAATTTTTTGACATAGCAATTTTTCGAACTAATAGTTTTTCGAAAACATCTTTTTCGAACATCAATTAGGTGAAAATTAATTTTTCGAAATGCAGTTTTTCGAAAACCAGTTTTTCGATCTACAAATTCTTCGAACGAGAAGTTTTTCGAAAACTTCATTTTCAAAAATGAATTTACCTCAAATATGTTTTTCAAAATAAATGTTTCAAAAAGGAGGTTTTCGAAAATAGATTTTTCGAACGATAAGTTCAAAGTATAATAAAATTCTAGCTTAGGTTAGGTTAGATTAGGTTAGGTTAGGTTAGGGTGGCTAGATAATGTTAGGTTAGGTTAGGGGTATTCCTCACTATAGGAGGGTGATAATAGGGGTAGGTGATTCCCAATTCTCGATAAAATAGCTTCTGGAAAACTCGCAGTTCGCTAAATTGATTTAAAAAAATCATTTGAAATTCGCAAAATTGATTTTTCAAAAAATTGATTGTTCGAAAAATTCATTTTCGATTATTTGACTGTCGAACAATTGATTTTCGGTAAATTCACTTCGGGAAATTGATTTTCGAAAAATGTGGTTTCGACAAACATATCGTTTGGAAAATTTGATGGTTTGAAAAATTTATTTTTTACCAAATTATCTTCGATGATTTTGTATTTGGTGGATTGATTTCGATAAATTGATTTTCGAATAACTTGTTTTCGAAAAATTTACCTAGGGAAAAAGGCCTTTCAGAAAACAATTCCTACGCTGAACAGTCTTTTTTTATTGTGATTGTCAAAAAATTACAACTCGATATTTTGATAAATTTCGACGTTTCATGGCCCCCCGAATCCGAAAAAGTTGTTTTGGAATTTCCGTCTGTCTGTCTATACCACGAAGTAGAGCCTAAGATATTTTACCTATCAGGATAAAGCTTGGTATTTAGGGTTTTCATAGGGTAACCCCGAGGGTTTTTTGGAATTGGATATCTAACCCTAAAATTAAGGGTAGTTTACTGAAAGGCGAAAAGAGAAAATATCGATTTTATCAAAATCGGCTCTATCGATTTTGATTAAATTGATTTCTAAGCATTGATCAATATTACAAACAAAATGACTACCCTCAATTTTTCGTAAAAATGGCTTTAAGGGTTCCGGTCTGATTTTTTATCATATATCCGTAACTATTTGAAATATGAAATTAATTATTGTTGAAAATATGTAGGAATGTTTATAGTAAGAATCTTTTATTTGAAAAATATTTTTATATAACCAATATTTTTCAAGCTATGTGTGTATATATATATATATATTTAACTTTTCGAAAACTAAAGGTAAAGTAATGAGATCTTTAAAAAAAATTTAACCTGAGATGTTGATGGATGTCGACGTTACCCCCCGAACCCTAAAAGTGGTTTTTGCAATGCTGTTTGTCTGTGTGTCTGTCTAACCCTAAGGTTAAGAGTAGTTTAATAAAGGGCGAAAAAAAAAATCGATTTTTTCAAAATCGGTTCTAACGATTTTGATTAAAATTCGTATCTATGCGCTGATTAAGATTATATATAAAATGAAAAGTTTCATTTTCCCATGAAAATTAATTTTAGGGTACTTTACAGAAGCGGACATACATGTATCTTTGCAACTATTTGAGATACCAAATAACTTACCATTGCAAAATTGTAGTACTATTAAAAAAAACTTTTTTTCTAAATATATTTTTATGAAACCAATAGTTTATGAGATATTGAAAAATATATTAATACAATTTCGTGAGCTTTAGTTGCAGAGAGATGCTACTTAAGTTTCAACGCAATAATACTTAAATGCCATAGATTAAGTAAATAAGTAAGTCTCTCAAAAAGTTGATGTTCTTTTTTCTTTAACCTCCTAGAGAAAATGTTTGTTCAGCAATGATTTACATATCTCTATTATTTTAGACTCACCAGTCAATATTTACCTTTTTTTATGGGTTTAAATTTATAAATTAGGAATTTATTAGCAATGTGATAACCATAAGATGATATGTGACCTCTAATAAAATGTCGAAAATTTTAACCATAAGTTGAAATTTTAATACGAAGTTTTAACCCTTGTGGACCCAATGGCAACCTTTCTTATTGGTCCAAATATAAAAACAAGGACTTTAATCCTTTAAATATAAAATTATAGAATTTAAAACTGGCAGTCAAAAAATGTTTTACGTAAGTAGGATGAGTTTTGAGTAAATATCTCAATCTTTAGACAATGGAGCGAGAAAGTCAGTGCGGAGCTCCATACAATTTATTTAATAATATCACCGTCTATGACCATTAAAGGTAATTTTGGTTACATTCAAATATTATTTGAAAGTACTTGATAATATTTATGATTTTAGAATACTCAAATATCGACTTTTATTGACGAACGAGTGAAAAGTGAAAGCCTCCACATGATCTAACAGTTGCCAAACTCTGAGCTAAACAATTCCACTACCGATCTGGTTTTTAATGTAGTTCAAATGGTAGAATATTCTTCCATATAGCCATAGCTCCCAAAACGGTCCAGGCGCCATTTTTGGAATATATAAATGGTAGGATAAATTAATAACAAATCTAACTGATCAACATGTATAAATCTCTTCTTAAATATAAACTGTCTGACTGCACGTCTGATATTTATATATATAATCTTTGACTAACCAATCTAAATTCACCAAGAGGATTAGTTTGAAATATCCATGGAACGCACCAGCATTCACTTGGGGGCTGGATGAGGAATCGGTTAAGGAAATAACACCTCTAGTGGGGACTGAACTATCTCCTTCTAAGCGAGTGTCAGGAACATAAACAACTACACCAACCCTGTCAGTTTAGTCGGTGATTAAAAATACCTGCATTGGTGGACACGTGGGTGTCAACTTCGTTTGGTGTGGTCTATATGTGACGTGGAAAGTAGGTTCAAATTCCGGCCGGGTGTAATGAGTGTACTTTTTCATAAATGGTTTTTCATTATTTCTACACGAAAATGAGGAAGTATATATCAGATTTAAATTCA
Organism: Timema genevievae; assembly: GCA_902155825.1. NCBI lineage: Eukaryota > Metazoa > Arthropoda > Insecta > Phasmatodea > Timematidae > Timema > Timema genevievae. The sequence goes on along the minus strand of CABFWO010003074.1, from coordinate 29,199 downwards.
ACCTTTCTAATCTTTACTAAAATATTTTTAGTATGAATACCCTACATCCAGTAAAAATAAAACTTTAATGATTTGAGATACATTTTTAAATTGTAAAATCGCAATAGTGACATTTGAAATGTAAGGTTGGTAGCATTTATTTCACGTCAAACAAAAAGATGCAGGCGCCGAACATGTCGGGAAATCGCATTCTTATTATACCCCCTCACCTTGTTTTTTTGTTTACCATTCTTTTCCAAACGGAATTATTTAACTTAGTTTTGATAGATAAAGTTATAAAAAGTATTTAGCTGAAGAAGTATTCTGCTGCATGAGACTGAAAAGTTGTGGAAGAAAAACAAGGACATTTTGATCTTGGTGTTCGGCGTCACTTTGGTGGGAATAGCTTGATCTGAGCCAGCTTTGTGACTTGACATCTGGAAAAACATCATGCTTATTTATATGGATACAGAGAATTTAACAAACAAAAACCCAGAAGCTCTACAGACATTTTGCCATTTATTTCCGACGCCAAAAGTACATTTAACACCATCCAAGGCAGTGTTTCCCCAAAGTTTTGTTGATGGAGGAACTCCAAATTGAAGCTACGTGCACTGGGTGACTACCGGGGGCCCTGGGAGAACGAGGAGTGGGGGAGGAAAGGGGTAGAGGAAGGATTTGAACGCCATTAAGGAAAAACATCTTTTAGGCAAATCCATTTTGCGATTATAAATGCAAAATAAAAATTAATTTACTGAATGAAGTGTTGAAATAAGACTATATATTATTGTATAGTTACATTAAATTAGTGCGTAATTTTTTATTTTTAACATTTTTAACCTAATAATATTTTTATAATAATCGTTCATATTTGTTGACTTAATGTTGGTAGACACTCACTTTTTTATATGAATTGTGTCTACCGAAAAAAGAAATACAGCGCAGTATGGATATTTCATATTAAATATGAAATAAGCAGTGCCCTAATGGCATAGTGTTGCAATTATTTAATTAAATTGTAATATACAACATTAATTTTATTCTTTTTCCTCGCACATATTAGTATGCTCTACTGCGGTATTTATTATGAGTTAACATTAAATTTATATTTATAAGCAAAAATATAATATTTTGTATTTAGCATCTTTAAAAAAAGTTTTTATATTGATTTCTTTAAGTACAAAATAGAAAATTATTCCAATTAATTAAAACATTTGCGTACAACCTGAACAGGTAGTAAAACGCGATAGTAAATAATAAATAAAAAGCATAACGACTGGCCTTGGTCTAGGGGTCAGAGCCCCTGGCTACTGTGGTAGAGGTACCTGGTTTGATTCCCGGTGGTACCACCGTTATTTTTCCTGAAAGGGGAGCTGTTGTTATGGTCACAATGGTCTGGTTAATTAGGATAAAACTAGGTTTAAGATTTCCTCTTGCTCCACACCTTCGTAATCACTATCATCATATCATCTCATTGAGGGTATGACGTGTAGACAACCTCCAAGGTATACCCTGGGTAACGTTCTGTTCTCACAGAGCGGGTATGACGTGTAGACAACATCCATTATATATATATATATATATATCTGTAAACGTAATTTCGACCAATATGACTCCATCATCAAAGTCATATTAAATATTACAAACACAAGTCATATAGGATCAAATAAATCTACGGAATGTCCGATACACCTTAGCTAAGTCGGTAGATGTTATGTCTACTGTGCTAAAGAGTCCCGGTGTTCGATTCTTGGGATGGCCGAAAAATGTATCATCGGTGAAATGTGGGTTTACATTTGCACGGTGAACGGCTGGAGGTTGGATGTTGTATCTGTTCTAATCTTAAGTTAGATTATAGGTCGTGTGCTGATATAATCAGTCGGTGCAGAAAGTTCACGTTAAATTAAAAATATATATGAAATGCTATCACATTTATTACTTTCATTAAAGAATTTAAAATGCAATACCATTTACTATATATTTTCACCAACTTTTATCCTTGACTAAATAACTAAATTCTTTTAATTGAATACTATATATCTATATTTGTTTCTGATTGGTTGAACGCAAACCAAAACAACTACATAAACGCAAGAGATGAACATTGTTCATCTCCTTCCGACAAGCGATCCCAACATACGACTGCGCTTGCATATACTTTTTTTTAGCACCGCGTCTTACTACCCGTTCGGTTTATATGCTTATGTGCTAATTACGCTAATGGTTTTAAAGATTAGCATGGTTATATATATATGAGGTGAACCCGCATTTGCGTGGAGGAAGAGTGGAAAACAATTTTGGATCAAAAACACCCTCATTACACCCTACTGAGATTCGAACCTCAATCTCCCCGTTATTGGCAGTATTATCTACTGCGATAGTAGCGCGTTAAACCACGCGGCCACAGAAGCGGGTGGGCCAGATGTTGTATTCGTATTGTAAACTCCTTTTTAAGATTTCTAGGGCTCGGTTCTTTTTTGGAAGGGGATGAGCGGGGATCGGAGGATATTTCGACACGATCTGTCCACGTGGCTGACAGATTACGGGAATCTCATCCGTTTTGTAGGCAGTGACCCGTTTAAACACCTGTTAGTTGTAGCGTTTACGGTCTGTTGATTTATGTTCTGCGTGCATCAACTAGACTAGAGAATTAATGTTTTCTAGTTTATACAGACTTTTTTTTTTGCTCAACGTTCTACTTCTTGTGTTTATTTTGCGTGTAAAAACTGGGTAGTGAAATAATTTGTTCTAGAGTGTCTAGAAATCATCTTTTTGTGCCGCGTTTTACAACCGGCTGGGATTAAAACCCCGATTTCTCCCGTGACCGTCAAACCAAATTATATGAGCTTGACGTTGAGTCCGCACGTCCACCGATACGGGTATACAGTTTTATTTTACTTATTGATAAACATTATCAAATTTTAACATCTGTCTCAAGCTAATTTTTAATTAATCATATATAGAAATGAATTGAAAGTGCTGACGACAAAACATTTTAAACGTTACTACCCGTCCTGGCTATACACTTCTATACTAATTACATGTTAGGGATGAGGAAGGTTGAATTTAGAGGAAGTGTTCACACATTTTCGGAGGGATAGTGGAAAAGAATTATAAGTAAAATCAACCATAAGTACATCCGACCGGGAATCGAACCCCGATCTTCCCGTCATTGGCAATCTAGTTTATTGCCTCAGACCAGGCGTGTAAAACTCTTTTAATCATCAGGACCTCATTGAACATTACAAATACTGAGTGGGTCGTATTTCATTAAAAAAATCTGCATTGACATCATCTTAAGTAAAAATAATTTCAACTTTGTATCTTATTATTAGTAATTAGTAATAGTAGTAATTAGTAATAAAAAACCTGTTCATATGGTAACCTGGTCTGGTTGATAAGATTTAAATTAGGTTTAAGATGTCCACTGGCTCCACACATTCATAATAACTATCATCACATAATATCATTGCGGGTATGACGTGTAGACAACCTCCATGGTATACCCTGGGTAACGTTCTGTTCTCACAGAGCGGGTATGATGTGTAGACAACCTCCAAGATATACCCTGGGTAACGTTCTGTTCCCACAGAGCGGGTATGACGTGTAGACAACCTCCAAGGTATACCCTGGATAACGTTCTGTTCTCACAGAGCGGGTATGACGTGTAGACAACCTCCAAGGTATACCCTGGATAACGTTCTGTTCTCATAGAGCGGGTATGACGTGTAGACAACCTCCAAGGTATACCCTGGGTAACGTTCTGTTCCCACTAGAGCGGGTATGACGTGTAGACAACCTCCAAGATATGCCCTGGGTAACGTTCTGTTCCCACAGAGCGGGTATGACGTGTAGACAACATCCAAGGTGTACCCTGGGTAGCGTTCTGTTCCCACAGAGCGGCTAAAAAGCTACATACACGAGGACCAAACTCGCTACTGTATCTCTCACGGTCAAATACAACAAAAGCTAAAAATCACTCTAACAATTTAAAAGCTTTAGAAAATAACTAAAATACTCCTTACCTAAATACAATTTTACTAATTGAGAATGAAGAAGATTTGTTTTTATCTGCATTAATACATTTGTCATGAATTTAGATACTACACGATATTTTTGGGAGGGTTTAAATTTCAGAAATAATGTAAATTCATGTGTCAAGAAGTTTTTTCCTGTAATCAAAATTGTTTTTTTTCATGAAACACCTTTAAATTTCGTCAATAAAAAGTTTAGTTCCAACGGAATAAAATAAAAAGCATCCATTTTCCTCACATTGTGAAAGATAACGAGAAATTCTAGGACATATATCAAGCAAGAACTTGGAACAGAATACTGGGATACAGAGAAAAACGATGAAATAAATACTTCATAAATGTCTGTATATTTAACATGTAATATATGAACAGCAAGGAAAGGCAGTTGGAAAGTGTCTGGAGAGTGAAATATTGCCAACATTTTCCTCTTTCGGTGTTAAAATGTGTATTCAAGTCTGAACAAAATTTTTCCTTCATATCATAAAAAAAATGTTGAAAAAGTTTATAAATATGACTTGAGTTTGTGATTCTACTAGATTTATTTTTTATGTCATTAAAGAAAATTCTACATGTCCTAAAATGTATTTGATCTTTAAAAAAGGATTTGTAGCAATGTCCAAGGTTTGAAAATTTGGTCAGAAATTTTTTAGGACAATCTAAAATTAGGTATTTTAAACAAAATAATGTGTTTTGGAGTTAAATAAAAAGTAATTTTGGAAAAAATATATATATCCACAGCATCTCTCTCTCCGATCGGATTATACGCCTATATATTAATTCCGCTGTGTGTTAGGGATGAGGAAGGATGCATTTAGATGAAGTGTATCTACATTTTCGGTTCCGGTTCGGTTTCGGTTCCATAAAGGAAGAACCACCTTCAATACACCCGACTGGGATTCAAACCACGATATCCCTCCCCCCTCAGCAGCCCAGTCTATTGTAAGAGTGACTGACACCTTAGACCATCTGATCACCTAAGCGGGTTCCACATATTTACACTAATGGGTTAGCGGGAAAGAAAATAAAGCTTATAGGAAATGTATCCTCATTTGCGTGGAGAAAGATTGGAAAGCCATCAAGGAAAAAACCCTTCATAACAACCGACATTTGAGCCCTGATATCCTCGCAGTCAACAAATAAAACAAAATGAGATTGGCACCTTTGTCCGCGTGACCACCGGTGTCAGTATTAAATTGAATGCCTTATTGGCATTTGTTAGCCATAAATAACAATTTTTTCCTAGATTTTGATTTGATAGTCCGAAATCATTCAGTAGGTTGACTTTTTAAAGATACTATCTATCTTCATTTAATATGCTGTACTTTTTATCGCCGCATCTTAATACCTGTTCAGGTTATGGGCTAGGAATGTATGGTAATTATTCTAATGGAATAAGAATGAGGAGGGAAGCATTTTAGAGGTAATCCACCCTTATTTGCATGGAAGGAGAGTCAGAAAATATTAACAACAACAATCCTCAGGTAATCCACCTGTATTTGCGTGGAAGGAAAGTCGGAAACAATTTATAAAAAACCACCCTCAGTAGACACGAATGGGATTCGAACACTGATATCCCCTTAATCAGCAGGCCAGTCCAACACGATAGTGACGCCTAAGACCACTCAAGCACTCAAGTGGGTCTCTACTTTTTGAATTGCTACCATGATATAAATTAGGGGTAATCATAACTAATCACAAATCTTGGGATGAGAATTTTACTGACAGTATAATAAATCTAGGCTACTAGAACATATTATATAAATTGTATTTTTTTTACTAGTTTTATTCTAATTCATCAAGAAAAAATATATAATAAGAAAATCTGCTAAAAAACGACAAATATTAAAAACTTTAAATAATATACATCGCAAATTGAAATATAAATAATGAATATTTTGTGGGCACTGTCTTCTATGAACCTGAATATTTCTGCATCAAAATGACCACATTTATTTTACTAAACCTTTTTAAGCTGTAAATTTACTCTTCCAATATGATATCTTTTTTATTATATAGGCCTAGTATTTCCAATTAAATTAAATGAAAAGTTCTTATAGATACAACTACATAATTATTGTATATTACATTTTGTTAGTTCAGTGGAAGTTATAATTTAAAAAAATATATATCCTTGGCCTAGTATTTATGAATATTAACAACGGATCTGTTTACTCCTGGTTCAATCTCAGTGGTATCCGAATTGATTCGCCAAACAGTACGTGCTAATTATGTTGACCACTTCTTTTTTTGCACTATATTTAATTGTTTACTGTTAGATGTCGCTGTTCTAAGTTAAACTAGTATATAAGTATTTAGCCAATAAAGCACCGTGTTTAGAAAATGAACGCTAAATCATCAAATAAAAACAACCCGATCCGCCCATTCTTGTAAATACATTTCTCTAATACTATACTAGGTGACAACATCTGAGGGAACTACAAATCTGATTCAGGAAATATTGTATTCTCTATCTCACTCTAGCTGTTGCCAAACCTCCCAGCTAACGGGAGGGATGGTAGGTGTCTAGTCTAGAACAAGAAAATGCTGGTAGCATCGATGATACAGTGTTGCAAGATTCATCGTATTTGAAAAGAAAGAAAGCAGAACACCTAAGAAAAAGCGAGTGGCAATGTGTTTAACTCAACGCGGAGCACTCCAACATAAGATGGCCTGGCCACGCAGAAACTTACGCCTACCGGGGGGACGCCGAATCGCCCTGCAACTTCTGGGGGACGAATGGTGGAGAAGATGCGGACGAAACTCCTTCATGGGAGCCTGAATGACAGCCTACAGTGATGCTACTCCATGATCACTGGCGGGGGGCAGCTCCGAACTCCCTGGACAGTGTTGCCAGATTAAAATTTTAATTCAAAGCCAAACAATACTAGAAAAATGCCAAACAAGACCCAAGCCTACATAATTATGAATCACAATACAAACCTTTTGGAAATTGAAAGTTTGAGTCAACAATTGATCAAAACGTATGCTTTATTCTTCGTGGATTCTTATTTATGGCAGTACATTATTGATAAAAACAGAAAAAAACAAACAAACAAACTTCATTATCAACAAACCTCAAGAAAGAAGTATTTGAAAAATGAAATAAACATTATTACATAATGTTAATTTAAACTAAGCATTGATGATAGTTATATAAACTTATGTGTGAACTAAGTTTTTATTATATTTATTTTAAATATACAATTACAGCATTAAAGCCTATTTCTAAAGTAGATAGAAATATTAGACAGTGTGCAAGCTCTAAATAATATTTACTAATAGTGAAATATAATGACTGGGTTTACGATTCTACCAATATTTTTATGTCAATTTTAAAAGAATGGCGATACAGAGACGTTGCTGTGCAGCCATTTTGGAGCAAAGGTAACTTTTTTTTTAAAGAAACAGATATTCTAAAAAATGCCAAGAAAAGGCCAAACAAGCCAACTAACCTGAAAAAGAGCTATATTTCGAGAAATTGGCATCAAAAATGCCAATCTTGCAACCCTGTCCCTGGAATGCTGGGTGAGACAACTGCATCAAAGGACCGAGATCACCGTCGCAGAAATGATGGTGGGACTCAAGACCACCTGACCCCAAGTCCACCCCGGCACAGATAACACCTACGTCCTCTATGATCTTTTGGAAGGTAGAGACGAAGCCTTTATTAACCCAGACTTACGACACCTCCCCCTACGGAATATGGGCATACTGAGAGGTCTGCCAGTATCAATTTTCTGGGTCTCGTCAGGATTGAACCCAGAAGACCAAGATTCCAGGATTAATATCATCGCTACGCTACGTGAGAACGTAATAGAAGCTGAAACAACTAACCCATTTGACACCTTAGGTTTAATTAACAAATGTACATGTACAATGAATATACAATATGTAACGGAGCGAAATTAGTTCCGGCTTCCTCTCTCGATTGATGCTGTCCTGCCGGACCTTCCCATCCGCTTTCCGCTGTGCAATTTGAACAGGGCAGGAATCGGGACTCAGTCGTGGTTGGGGGAAGGAGTAAACGGGGCACTAATTATAGATAAGGTGACATTAATATATCTTCAGGCCCAAACCTTTTAGCGCTGTGGTTTTCAGCAAATAAATATATATTTTACGTCCGTATGGATCTGAACTTCATGAGGACAAATTTAATGAGGCGCTACTTGAATAAAGAAATAGCGGCTCCAGTCTAGAAAATTGATGTTAACTGCCATAGTACTCGTCATGCTATCCTCAAATGTTGGCACTATCTTCGCCAACATAAGGTGGCCGCTCGGTCGGTATAGCAGTGCTTCCCAAAGTTTCTTGAGTCATGTACCCCTTACAGGGTGGGGGTCATGGCTTAATCAATATACACAGTATATGCCTACATATTAATAAAAGGATAAACAAACACCTCCTATTTTTTTTAAGTACAAACGGTTTTTCCAAATTTTGATAACCCTCTTTTGGCGAGATAAGCATAGCCATAACAGGGGTAAATGGTAAATAAAGTCTCATTAAAGTGCATGACATCCCGTCACAATATGCGTCAAATTGTATACCAAACTAAACTATTATCAAACAATATTTTATGGTTACTAAAAGCCAGTAGAATATTGCGTAACGCTAGAAATTCTCCACGTGCCACATATTGAGAAACACTGGTATGTGAGGTACAATAAAAGTCTAATAATACGACAAGCTAATGTTCATTACCACCCAAATCTACCTGTATTTTTAATTAAATCCTTATTTTTAGCAACGCGTCTTACTACCCGTTCGGATTGTACGCCTATGTAATAATAATTGCTCTAATGTGTTAGGAATGAGGTCAGGTTTGATTTTTAGAGAAATTGTTTTTTCATTTGCGTGGAGGTAAGGATTGAAAAACCTTTAGGGCAAACTATTCTCATTGTACCCGAACGGGATTCGAACTCCGATCTCCCTGCCATCAGCAGCCCAGTCTATTGCAATTGTGACACCTTAGAATTAGATCAATAGGCTACCAAGGCGGGTAAACTTATTCTTGAAATACATCTGACAATCAAGAGAGTATTCTGTAACAATATTATTGAAGATATTCTTTTTAGTACAATTAGCACTAAGGTGTGCTTTGATATGATCTTAAGCTAAAGGGGCTTTTGGATTATGCCTTTTTTATGCTAAATTATATGTGCAAAGGCATGCCTCTTGTATATTGCCTCACGCAACTAGACCTGTTTTCACTTTTGAATCTCTTTCCATTTGTCAGTGCGTTTAGAAATGTCGTTGTGGGAAGTAACTGCTGCTGGCGTCGCTGCAGCTATCGTCATTTCATGGCGGCGTGAAAAGAAACGGAAGCGTCATGAATCAATTTCTAGAATCACGTTCGTTAAGTGCATGGATACTATCAGAAATATGCGAATTAGATAGGGGTCGATTTTTTAAGATTATTATTATTAGCACCGCGTCTTACTACCAGTTCGGGGTATACGCACTTACGCTAATGTGTAATGGTAGGATGATTGTGAGGTGAAATGGAGGACCTACAGTTAAACGTGGGATCCGAACCACGGTGGAGGCCTGGCACTCCACACATTCACAAGTTGTGATTAATACACGTCTTGTCGGAGGTGAAGGAAGGGTTTGGCAGTCAGACAAATCTGTGACGAGACCTAGTATTGAACCCCGGACCCCCATCACAGAAGTCCGACACTTTAACCCTAGACCGCCAGGTCACCGATTTTTTTTAAGAACTTCACAAGAATGTCCACTGGTGATTTTGATATTTTGACGAGTATGGTTTAACCACACATATCAAAACAAGATAAAACATTTATTGTTGGTGTGTGATGACCGTCACAACAATGGATAGCTCTAATAGCCATTGATAAATTCGATTGTTTTTAGGCACTACACTCCATTACGGAAAAACCAACGACACTACCTTCGACAGTTCTCAAGTGACTGTGGGGTTAGATTGTTGCAACGTGGTCCCCAAATGTGCAGGTGCATGCCCTAGCGCACATCTGATGTCCACGACCAAGCCTCCATTTCCCTCACAGGCTGTAACCGAGTGTAGTGAACAGTTGTGTTACAGTGTTTGTTAACAGAATGGACGAGACGTTTTCACTGTATGTACAACATCAGCACAATGCCTGTCCGTTTCTAATTAACATAAATCACAGGTCGGACGCAGCGGGCTTTACACACGCCCTGTGGGCTATAGCAACGCCTGAATTTTGGCGCCAAACCTTCGGAATCTCTGAGGTCGTAACCAAACAATATAAAAGAGCTAATGTTTTCTTCACGAGTGACGTTCATTGTGGGGACCACGCCCAAGGCATTCGGTGAAATGAAAACAATTGTAAACAAGAAACGTAAGAGAGAGAGAAATGATGTTAACAAGGATTGAAATACTGCCAAATATTTACAACTTAATTGTGCTATCATTGTTAGTCGGTTTGTGAAAGCATTCACATGTAAACATCAATTTAAAAATATAATTATCAATAAGTAGTACTAAACCATTTAAAAAATAAATAGTACAAACATAACTACGCCAATTTATTCTATAAAGTTTTTTATGTTATTTTCTTTATAAAGAAATAGTTTAAAAAAATATAGATAAGTCAAAAATCTTTTGTTTGGAAGAGTTTGGTTAGCATTTAACCCCAACATCCGAGAAATATTAAAATATTTCCACAAAATCCACAATTTATCATACCAACAAATTTATTTTTTTAATATTTCCTTTAAGAAAATCAGAACAAAACGAATAAGCTTTTGATGAATTTAAGTAAAAAAGTGTAGGCCAATAATAATTATATAGTAAAAAAATACAAACTCAAAAAATAAAATAATAAAAATTACTTCTTTCGTTAGCTTAAGTTTGGTATGTATTTGTGATTCCAAAAATGTATAAAATTGATCAAAAACTACTCATATTTTACTTTTAATGTATGTTATAAGCATTTCATTCCATGGTTCACAACAAATTGAGATTGGTTCACGCAAGTAACTCAAATCAGGTCGAGATTGTTAAGAAACTAATCAACTACCACTGAGAGAAACTATTTTAAATCCAGTTTGAGTCCAAATTGAATCTTAATTTGATTCAAAAGAGGTTGGAACGCCACTGCTTTAGAGTTCACAATGAGGGTGTTCACACTCTTCACAGTACAACAATGATTTCTGTTACGTTAAGGCTGGCGTGTCAAACTCATTTCAACATAAGGGCCTCATTGTACATTAAAAGTATTGAGGGGCTCATTTAAAATAATATATTTTGTATTGTAATAATCTTAAGTAAAATAATTCCAACTTAATATCCTTTTCACCAAAAATTTGCTGTCTCTTTTTTGCAACAATGGTGTTAATATTACATAAATTGTGTTAGTGTCGAGCTTTAAATATTACGCCATCAGAATTTTAATAATACTCATTGTTGACAGTTGTGTGTCCAAAATCCAAGATCAATCGGGTGTTTGTTCTATTTCATGTGACTGTTAGTATACGCATGCGCTGCCAAATATTGCTTATATTTGGTCCACATTCAACAGTTTTTTTTTAAAAATTGATTCCGGTCAAAATAAGAGTAGATTTAGTCCACTGATCTCACATGCCAGAATTTTCCAAATTATGCCAAATTCCAAAACATCACAATCCCAATTGTTGTATTTTCTCAACGTTTATAAAAAGAAGAATAGTGTTGCATGATGGTTCATTATAAGGTCCGTGGGCCGCACATAATCATGGATAGGGCCGCAATTTTGACATGCCCGACTTAAGATAATTTAGACAACTTAGCTTAGTCGGTATGTTGACTGAGCTAAATATACCGGGTTCGATTTCTAGTATGGCCAAACAAATATATGTAATTAAAAAAAAATTGTGTTTCCCTTTCACAATAGCTGGAGGAATGGGTATTGTGTCTGCTCTAAGATTAATTTAGTTATTGGGTCACGTACTAATATAATATAATAATTTTAAATATTGATGTCACCATGTGAATAAAATTAAATTTTACTACTGGAGAAATAGTTTATTTATTTTAGCAAAAAAAAAAAAGTGTTGCTATAAAAACTGCAATAACACTGCCCTTAGCTCATAAAACAAATTTTTTTTTGCCTAAAACAATAAAATATTGCTGTAGTAGGCCTACTTCAGCTTTCTTTACACGGTGATATAAACAACTTTTGAATCTGTCATGAGAATAGATGAAAAACATTTTAAATGAAGATAAAAGGTTGTCCAGGACACCATTGTCAGATATTTAACAACTGTTGATATCACCATGTGAAGAAAATTAGTCTATATGTTTCTACTGGAGAATTTTTTTTTGCCAAAAATTATTCTTCTATAAAAATTGCAAAAACACTGCCCTTATCTCGCTATTCCTAGACGCATAACTTAAAGTAATCTGTGTGCGATTCCAACCGAACAAAATTGCATCACTATTATACAGTCCAACACCTTAGATCTTTTGATGGTGCGTCTGCCTATTGAACAAAGGATACTTAGTTCGCCTCCCAGTTCTGCCGGAAAATTTGTTGATGATGAAATTAATGTCTCCCTTTTCACATTGATGGCTGTATATTGTGTTCAGTGGTGTAACTAGCTTTTATGTAACCTGTGAAAGGTTCTATTTTTGGGAGCTCTAATATTTTTTGGGAAAAACAATAAAACAAATATGAGATAACAATTAATCATCATCATCAATTGTTTCTAGTGTGTGGTCTAGTCAGCTTAGTGAAATGCCTCTATCTTCCCTCCAGTCATCTTCCTTTAATTGCCTCCGTTCCTCTCCTCTCACTTGTACATTTGTTAATATATGCTCCTCCCATATCTTTCTTGGCATCCCTTGCAGTCATTTTTATTACATACTTCATTTCCATAATTTTCTTTTCCATTCTCATTACATATCCATACCACCTCAGCCTTGCTTCCTCTATTATCTCATGTACTCCCTGTACCCCTACTCTTTCCTGAATAACATCATTCCTAATCTTTTTTCTCCTAGTGACAGCTAACATGCTCCTCCCAAACTTTATTCCCATGAACTCAAATTTCTTGCTCTCTATTACATCCAATGTCTCCGTTTCTGCTGCATTTGTCACTATGGCTAAAAAGTACGCCCTAACTATCACTTCTATAGATTTCAACGGTACTTCTTTTCTCCATAGCACGTCTCTTACACACTTATAGAACAACTCTTCCTGCTGCCCTTTTCTCATTATATCATCTATACTTCAACATTTCGCTTCATTCACGCTTCCAAGATATTTTACATTCTTAACTTTTCTTAATTCTACTACATCCAACTTTATAGCTTTACTAGGTCTTATCCTCTTCCTTGTCATTACCATCACTTCACACTTCACCATACTAAATTTCATTCCAAAATCTTTCACTTCCTCATTATATTAATGTAGCTGTTACTGTGCTTCCTCTTCCTTCTCCTACCATACTATCAAGTCATCAGCAAACAACATGGCTTTCATTCTTTCCTCCCCGAGTTTTCCTACCACTTTATCTATGACCATTCATTACCATTACAGATGTAGTGGTGAGAGGGCATTCCCTTGCTTCACTCCACTTTTTATTTGGAACCACTCCATCCTTCCACCCTCCATCTTAACACAACTTCTGTTATCCTCAGACAAGCTTTTCACTTTCATTATAACTCTACTTCCCACTTCGGCTTCCTCCATCGCTCTCCAAACTTTATGACTATCCACGCTATTATGTGTCTTATCCACATCCATAAATACCATTGCCAATAATTCCCATATTCATACCTTCCCTCCATCAGCTGTCTTATAACAAAGATCAAGTCTATTGTAGACCTCTGTTCCTCTCTCCACTTTCTTTTTGTTTTATTTCTTATTCTCTTTTCCTTTATCTCCTCGTATATTTTTGTACAATAGCACATCAGCGTTATCCCCTTATAATTCACATCCTTCTTTCTGTATCCTTTCTTGAAAATAGTTGTTACAATTCCCTTTTTCCAATCTTCCAGTACCTATCTTGTTCTCCTTCCAAATCACTCTCAGCAACCTGTATAACCTTTGCTTCAAGTTACTGTTCACATGAATTTATAAATGAAAATGGTTATTTTTTTAACTAAACTTTTCTGGCTTTCATTTCAGAAAATGCATTGATTACATCATCATAATTAATATCTTTATCGATATTATATTAAATCAAAATTACAGAAAAATTGGATAGTCGTTCTTGTCTGATAGTCTATCTTAAATAGGTCTTAATAAATTTTACTTTCTAAAATTTCTCGGGCCCACTCGAAGCACTCTGTTTACCAACATCTTAACCGCACAGCTGAGCACTACAACAACATTTAAAAATTTAAAAATATAATTATTATATTTATCAATTTTTTTTGTCAGTTCCATTTTACGACCCTCTTTGTCCTGTGTCTTATGCGCCTGTTGTTGCATCTGGCTTGTTACGGCACGATTGTGTTTGCTCGGCAAGTGATCTAGATGTTCAGTCATGGGTTTGATAAGTATAAGTTTAATATACTTAATTATAAAAAAAGGCATGACACAATTGTTTATACGTTCTCATTTGGTCTAATCTAATTTAATATATAATTTTCAAATTCAGGTATCAGTTCATTACTAACTATTTTTTTACGAAATATACAATGTTATTTTTAAAGTAAAATACTCTCCAAAAATCCAATTTAAAAAAAATAACTTGAGTGATTTTCTAACCCATAATAATTTATAAATATAAATTTTGAATGAAATCCATAAAACCATTTTGGTAGTAGCCCAAGGTACAGAGAGAATTGTAAAACCCACTTTTTGATTTAGGAGGCACATAAATTGATTTTAAATCTTGAGGTTGGACATTTTCACGATTATAATAATTTTTTGATCCCTGAAAGATAGGCTACCCTTCTAGCATGTTCAATAACGCGTATCTCAGCGCTGTCTAGCGAATGTCTGACAAACTAAAATGATAAAACTAAAACGATGATGTGAGGACCGGTAACCTGACCGACTAAATGAAATTTTATTTACTATAACTTTCATTTAAACTTATTAGAAAAAAATAATTTTAAATAATCTATTACAATGGCGCCGGAATAGATAGGTACACTTCTTTCACACTGAAAGGTAAGGCTTATCTTGCTTTGTTTCACTATAGTGCATTTTAGATGAAAGGGGCTTAGTGTAATCAATCAAGGTAAGACTGCTACCTTTAAGGGAAGGTAAACGGAGTGATCGTAGGTACACTGTGCCCCCCCCCTAAGTTTCGATTGATGGGTACATAAAGTCATTTGTATCCTCGTCCTCCAAATCCTAGGATAAAATGATTACACATATCTTAAAGGTGAGGTATTCATATAAGTTACATATTTGTGTAAATCTTGTGAAATGTATTGTAAACTGTCTAAACAAAACCTGATTTAAAAGATTATAAGATGACTATAATTCCCATTAAAACATCCTAGGACCAGCTTCAGTGGCCGCCTGGTCTAACACGCTACTCTCGTCTTAAACTAGACTGTAGAAGACTGAGAGATCGGGATTTGATCCCAATCGGGTGTGCTGAAGGTGGGTTTTCCTATCCCTCCACTCAAATGTGGGTGCACTTGCTCTAAATCAAACCTTCCTAATCCCTAGCACATTAGTGTAATCAATACATAGGTGTATAGCCTGAACGGGTAGTAAGACGCAATGCTAAAAATAAATGTTCTAACATTTCGAAATTTGCCTGGTTGTAATGGGGGCTGCGTTCTCTTTAGTTACAAAGCTTGGTCAAATTCCCTTATAATTTAAGCAACACTTTTATTCTTGTAAACACAACCCCCTTACCCCATCCAAATTGGAAAAGTTTCTGCAACTCTGTAAGCTACGGTGATATTATACGGTTATATTAAATGCATTTGCATAGTATGAATAGGAAAAAAACTAAGATTTTTAAAAACCTTATAAACACTTTATACTAGAAAATATGTCTAATGTCTCTCCGTAAGTATGTGTCCATGAAATATTTGAAATAATTGACGTATTTCGATCAAACTTAGAAAGCACACAGTGTCCTCCTCTAGCATATTTTTTAAAATTGTTTTGTTAGTGCTAAACACAATTTTGGTGCCAAGGATGTATATTTACAAACGCTGTTTTTTATGTCTGACGTTGAAGTACAATGGTGTTCCAATAAATAAGCTGACTAAACAAATGCTTTCACATACAATATCTTGTTACCTTATTTATAGAAACACCTCGTAAATCAAGTACTCGTAGTCACACTTATCACTAGGCAATTTTTTTTTGCTTTTATTTGAAATGTTTAACAAATAGGTTAGCTTACAGTACTTCTAAATCGACTATATCATACACATAAATATATTTATCATCCGCACTCATTTTTAAAAATTACTACCTTCATAATATAACATAAAGTTTAAAAATTTGAACCATTACTAATGAGAAAGTTTTACTTATTTTCTAATATTTTAAATTTACTTAAGAACATTTCAAATTTAGGAAAAAGATTCCATTTCATCGTAAAGAAACAAATTGCACATTAATCATATAAGAAATTATTTGAAATATTTGAAGTACTATCTATTTTTTATTTCAGTCAATTAATTTAAAAGTAAAATAAATGTCAAGAAGCAGTGCTAAACCTTTTTTACATCCATAAAGCACAAAGTAGAGTTTAGAAAACCCAACTGTTTTAAAATAATTTTTGTTTGGATCAACAAAAAATAAGATCAAATTAAAATGTGTGTCAAAAAAAAGCTCATCTAAATATTTTCATTTATCAATTTAAAAAAGGAATTGTGAATTTGGTAATGATCTACGAGGGCCTACCCATGAATTTTCATTTATCAAGGGGTGCGTGATTGCGTAACATACACCCCTTTTAAACAGATACAAAATGAAATGGGAACACATAAGGAGTGAAATGGGGGTGATCTTAAGGGGCCTTCGCTCTATTTATTATTTTGTACATTTTCTAGCTCAGATTTATTTTATTTTTATTTATTTTCGAAAAAAGATTGATCCTTATTTAAATTAAACTAATAACATAGAAAAATGTTTTGTTGATCGCATTTTTTTAATCTTCAAAAATGTTTTTTCCGAACAAAATTCTCCTGTGGTTATTTTTGCTTTTTAGCAATTGTTTGAACTTTTATAATAATTGTGTCAATTGGGTTTGTTTTTGAGTCCATAGCACCATATTATTTACCAACCCCCCCTCTTTTAGTAGTCTTGTCAAACTTCCTATATCCGCACTCTGACTGGATGAAGTCATTCGTCACCGGCGCATGCGTGACCGAAACCTCATTTAGAATGTCCGCACATCAGACTGGACAACAGTGTCACTTTTAAACATACCATGATTTTAGTTAATTAATCTTCTCCACAGATGGTAAGCTCAAGCATGTCAACACTTGTAAAGTGTTGTGTCAGAAAATAAGAGATTGTCTTGTTATACGCGGCTACAGTGTGACCAATTGACCCACTTGATCTCTATAATTATAATCCCTCTTTCCTTTTGTTTCCTCCTTCGTATAAACCAGTGAGAGGATTTAAATAAAACTCTCGAACTTTCGGTTTAGAGTATGGACCCTGATTTTAATAGGAATTCCACTTTCAACCACCAACATTGTTTGAAAGTCACTAAATTTGGCATTAGAGAAATATGTTTTATTTGAGTTATTAATTAAAAAGTCTATCTTAAAACTGTATAATTTATATTATTAATTATATGGACTAAGAATGTAAATAAAATAGATGTAATATTTTTATTTCCGCCATTGTGGCAACATGAGTTTACAGTTTTCAAATAAAGGGCTTTTTAGGAAAATAAGGTTGCAACTTGGATTGACACTTTTATTAAGCTCTATGATCCGTATCTAACCACCCTATTGTCCTATTGGGGTAGGGATGAGAAAGTTAGATTAGGAGAAAATGTACCCGCATTTGTGTGGAAGTAAAGGAGGAAACTTTGTGGGCAAAATTACCCGAGAACATAAAATCGGGATTCAATTCTACCTTATCTCACTACAACCCTATTAGCGTACTTAATATATCTGCGTAGAGCCAGAACTAATACTAAGAGACGATGAAAGAAAACAAAACATTGTGTGCCTCAATCCTGGTGGATATTGTTGAGGCATTGAGGCTCTGGTTCGAGCTTCATATGATGACCTTTCTCCGCTCAAGGTGATCTTGAAGAGGACGCGAGTTAAGGTCAATGTTTTTACATCTTTTATAGTATAAAATTGTTTTAGTCAAAATAAATAAAATATCGCTTCAGTAGAAACATAAGAGTTTAACTTTCTTCACGTGTTGTTATCAACAGTTGTTGAATATCTGTCATGAGCAAAGTGGCATTAGATGACAAACCTTTAAAATGAAGAGAAAAGGCTGTCATTAAATTTCAGGACACCCTTTACAGATATTCAAGAACTGTTGATATCACGATGTGAAGAAATTTAAACTCTGTGCTTCCAATGAAGAAATATTCTATTTATTTTGTCAAAAACAATAGGTTACTAAAAAATACTGCCTTTAGCACGCGTTCCTTTCCATTCCACCTCAAAGACTTTAGTTTGACTACCGATTTAATAGAGGATTTAGTTTTTTTTTATCAGCGCGACTTACTGCCCATTTTGGCTATACAATCATTTACTAACTACGCTAATGGTTTTAGGGATTAGGGAGGTTATATTCATAGGAAGTGTATTCTTATTTGCATGTAGGAAGAGTGGAAAACCAGTTAGGAAAAACCACCTTCAGTACACCCAACCGACATTCGAACCTCGATCTCCACATCATCGGCAGTCTAGTCTACTGTGATAGTAGCGGGTTAGACCACGCGGCCACCGAAACGGGTTTTTAATATTTTGCTTGAATGGAAAGCAGATGAAGTCCCCTACTAAAGGAATTTCAAGGTTAAGTATATCAGTAACCGAATCGAGGACAAGAATCCGTTTAGTATTTTAAGTTTAATAGCTTATGGGACTGAGATAATCCCTTACATCAGCGGCTTTCGATCTTTTGCAGGAATTGACCACAATTTTTGTCTTTGAGAGCATTGCAGCAGCCATTTTATAACTTAGAATCGTTCAAATCTCTTCCGAATCTAATTACACTCGTGAGGTAAGTAAAATTTAGATTAAATATACCTTTATTTGAGTGGAGGGAGAAGGTGAAAACAGTTTAGGGAAAATCACCCCCAGTGAACCCGGCTAGAATTTTAATCCCAACCTCATCACCGACAATCAAACTAAACAAGCGTGCTCTCCTGATACTGGATTTAATTATTATAAATTGCTTGTATAGTAGTTACACGATTGCAACTAAGATATCGCAAATGAAAATAGACGAACCTGGCAGATATTTTCAATGTTAAAATACCATCGCCACTCGCCCAAACACAATACTACATGAGTAAACTAAGTCAACAAGCAAAGTGTCAGAGTTGAATAACCAAAAGGAACCTAAGCGGTAACTTAAACATTTTTTAAGATTTTAACCATTTAAATTTCTATTTGGATTGTTACACCTTTCTATAGTCATTCTAGTAATTTAAAAAAGTAGATATAAAACAATAACCTCAACAAGCATTGTGACCCCACCCGAATCAGGCCATGATCCCCCAGGTAAAAAACCACTGCCTTAAAGTTTATTACGCACTTAGAAACATTGTTGGCCAACTATTGCCCAATTTTTGCCCAAATGTTTCCCAACTGTTACCCAACTTTTTCACAACTGTTGGCCAAAATGGGAAACAGATTGTTGGCAAACATTTAAGAAATATTGTTTCACGTCCAGACTAAAATGATGAAACATAAGTTTCCCGTACAAAGAAAGATGTCTGTTGAGGATGCTGCTGCTATGGCTTGTGCTTTGTACGAGTATGTAGTTATGATCGTGTTCATTTACACTAATTGAAAACTTCCACTTATTTTATTTAAAAAATCCAGTTTTTTATGCGATTTTTATAGTCCTCAATTGTAACATCCCACAGCAGTGTATTTGTATGAAATATTTCAATCAGTTACAGAGTCTTTTAGGCTGACCACGACATTACAAAAGGACATATCAGTAACTGGTGTACTCGGTGTGAATAGCAGGGTCAGATTAGCCCACATTCATTGTTGTCGGAAATGTTGGCCAACATTGTTTCTTGTAATCCATTTGAAATGGATCACGGGAAACATGTTTTCCTCGCTGGGAAACACAAAAGCAACCTGAAAAAATGTTGCCCAACTGTTTCTGAAACAAGGGCAACATGTTGGCAAACAATGTTTCAGGGTAAATGTTTCCTAGTGCATACTAGGCTTAGATAACATTGAACAAACAGCTACTAGCTAGTTTACACAAAAAGAACCAGTCGTAGTAGAACATCGAATGCGAGAAAATGCGAACGAATGTTTGTCGTTAACGCAGACTTAGAGCTAGCGAGAGAATGCTCTCAGTTATCACTCCTTCCCACTTTTTTAGTACATGTCCAATAAAAATTGCTTAACGGTGTAGGAAAACCATTTCTATTTAAATGTACTATCTGCCTCAATGCCAGTTTTTGGATGCATGCTTTTTTTTTTTTTTTTTTTTT